>JANHZU010003345.1:83099-98368 GCA_032468055.1 Acrochordus granulatus
TTCATGAATAGGATGAAAGTTTCTCTGAATGAGACAAATGACTGCTTACCTCATTCTTATACTTCTTCAAGTAAAGGTTCTTTCCACTTAGAAAGGCTATGTATCATATATGTTTATATACCCTAAAAATCATGATATATGAGATACGCAGCAATATTAATTTGCTAATATGATCAATAAATAAAGCAAGGGTTACACATATGATGATACTGAGCCTGCTTCCACTGACCTCAAACTTTCCTCTTTATGCAACATTTGTTTATTTATCCATTCAGATTTTTTATTTAATTCAGAGGCCAGGTCCAAAAGATTCTAGATTGGTCACAGCATTAAAAGCAATAAAAGAATAAAAACGGGAACAAAGATTGTGACAGAAATTACTTAATCAGATAAAATTCAATTCATTTTGAAAGCTGAAGCAGCCATTATCCAGCACTGTACCAGCAGATTCAAAAGTGGAGCAAAGCCAGATGTTGTTTTTATCTTCTGGGACAATGGAGCTGAGTAGAGTTGTATTCTCATTGGCAAGAATTCAGCCTCTCCTGGACCTTGAATTATCTATTTAGTTCCCATCTCCCCAATTCCAGCTGTTTACATCTTGATGAACTTATTGGGAGAAATGTCCAGCTCTAATTAATCAACTAAAAAAATCTCTGATTCATATGGTCCCCCATCTTATCTCAGGGTTGGTACATTATTAGAACTGAAAATCATATGACCAGCTTCAAAACAGTTTGGAGAATTGGTGAAATGGTGCAAGGTGAAAATACTTCTGAAATATGATCGGTTTTGTGTAGGATTCATGTACTAGATTAATCTGTAAACCTAGATGCTGTCATTTTATGTTTTATAACTAAGTGTGATTTGCAAACATAGCCAACTATGGTTTCATAATATTTTTTTAAAAAACATATGGCTTAGGGTAATGTGTTAAAACCCAGTGATGGGGACTGGGAAGGACCAACCAAAAAGATTGTTACTGGTAGAAAAATTATTTCAAGCTCTATCTGAATTTTAAAGAGGAAAGCCATTTTGAATTCTGTGAGTTCAGATTAGAAGCTCTGCATATCAATTATCCTGTTACGATTAGGCTATATTACAATTTTACATCATTATTTCTGATAATGAGTCCTTTATTATTGCTGGCTTTTTGTAGTAATTTACCGCATAGAATTTTGCTTTCTGTATACTGAAAACTATGCAAGATCAATATTAAGAGCTTTCATTATCATCAAGCAAATAGAATCACAAATGGTTGTACTCTGTGCTATTGCGGACTTGAAGATTTGTTGAAAAAGAAAATAAGTTAGCTTCTCTATTATTCTTTAAAATGGTTCCCAGCTGGGCTCTAATACTTACACTGGAATTCAGGGCTCATTCCATCTTCCTCTTAAGCTCTGCTTAATTTCTAGGTAGTCTTTTTAGATCACATTTCCTTGCTCTGGGCAATAAATTGGTAAGTATATCTCCCTGGTTGGTAGCAATTATAACTATTCTTTTATAGAATAAATGCTACCCAGTGAGCTAAGTAAGTTTCAGTATGACAGGTCTAAAAGTAAATACTCACTGTACAGCGCTGCTCTTTTGTTCAGTTAGAAACAATTTGAGCCCAGGGATGGATAATGATTTCTACAGGGTACATCAAAGCCCTTAATATTGGTCTTGCACATTTTCAAGTTCTTATTAATCAGTATGGACTAACAGAGATGTTCCTAAAGTGTATTGTTAGGATTCCTTGTACACTTCAACTCCCAAAGTAAAGTGGAAACATTTGCCATCTGCTTGAAATACTTCAAGTTTCTCTAATGAGTATTTTGGTGTTGCTGAATCACTGAGGAATACATGGCAGCAGCTGAAGTCTCTCCAGATCAGCGCTTCTCAACCTTGGTGATTTTAAGCTATGTGGAGTTCAGCTCCCAGAGTTCCTCCAGCCAGCATGGGAGTTGAAGTCCACACATCTTAAAGTTGCCAATGGTGAGAAACACTGCTTCGATGGTGTATTGTAATGAAGATTTGAGTTCATTATCCAGGGAATGCACATCAACGTACTGTGGCAATTGTATGCAAAAAGAGGTTGCTTTTTAAAAGGGGGTCTTCAGTATCTTTAATGACAGCATAACATACAGGAGAGGACAAGTGAAGTGAAAAGGGTGGGCTATAATCCTAAATATGTTTATAAGAGAATAAGCCCCATTGAAAATATAGTAGGACTTACATCTGAGTAGAGCAAATTTGGTGTAGTGGTTAAAACACCAGGCTAGAAACGACATGACTGTGAGTTCTAATTCCATCTTGAAGCCAGCTAGTATCTCTGAGCCAGTTACTTTCTCTCAGCTCCAGGAAGCAAGCAACGGCAAAACATTTTTGTAAATCTTGTCAAGAAAACTGCATGGATTGTCCAGACAGTTGCCCAGTCAACACTGACTTGAAAACACACCACAAAACCTTCTGAGTAAATATGCAGTGCTGCCCATCTACTTAATTTCCACACATGACAGAATTTTTGCACATCGCAGAATTTTCACTTAATGGCAGAAATTTAGTTACATTTTTCAAAAAGCCCTTCCTTCCTTCCTTCCTTCCTTCCTTCCTTCCTTCCTTCCTTCCTTCCTTCCTTCCTTCCTTCCTTCCTTCCTTCTTTCCTTCCTTCCTTCCTTCCGCCTATTTCACATATGCACTCATGATTTAGCTTTTTAGAAGGAATGATTCTGTAAAATTCATGTGTATAATATCCAGCTGCGATATGGAATGATATATGTATGTTGTATCTTTCCAACAGTTCTACATCCTGCATAATTTAGCTTCTGACAAAAGATGGAATGCAAACTTTTGACAATTCTGTGGAAAACTCCAATTTGCTCCAGGGACTTTAATCTCTGAAAATGTGTTTTAAAATGAGGAAACCTTGAGAAAGATAGTATTTTTTTAATTCCACATGTAAGCCTAATTTTTGAAATGACTTAAATGCTAGAAACATTAGAATATGTATTGTTAAGTTTATATTGTAGGGTTAGTAATATAAAAATATTATTTTGTTCGTTTACATGTAACCTGGGCTGTCAGCATTAACTTCTGACACATTAACCAAATTAATCTGTTATGTTTCCATATCACAATCAATACTGACATCTCACTTGGGATGCCCCATTCATTGTTTACCTAAGAATGGGCTCCCTTCCCAAGGACTACACATTACCTTAAGACTGAAACAATAGCACTTCTGGTTATTCAGCATTCATGATTACATTTGTAGTATCTCTGAAATGGTCTGTTTTGACCACTTAACCATCACTAGCTTGGGATAGCAAAGATTTCTTTGATTATCTTAAGTACAATAGTGTCAGGATGTGCGCATACTTAAAATGGACAAATACATGAAATGGAAAGAGAAAGTCTTCATTTTATAAACATTTTGAGTAAATTATTAATCTGTAAGCAATACAAATGGGTCTAAGTAACTCAGAATGAGAAGTGCTGAATTGATAAAGATTTAATTTAATTAATTTACTTATTTATCAAATGCATATCTATCTCATAGGAAGTGGCTGTGGGTGATATTCAGTAATCAAATAAAAGCGACACAATATAAAACAATCATTCTAAAAAAATTAAATCAGTATTAAAACTTAAATATTATGAAAACTAAAAAATCAAACTCCAGATAGAATGTGAGTCTATCCACCTCAGTAGTGGAACCATCTAAAGTTAGCATTGGCTCTATAGATATTCTTTCTCCTTGTATAGTTTTGGAGATTCCTCTCCTCAGTAATGTTTTAGCACTTAATCAACACTTAAAAGATTGGTAGCTGGGACATTTTCGCTGTGTAGGTATATTGCCGTGTGTACATGTGGGCTGTAAGACAACCACCAGAGCCATCAGATCGAACTAAGCAGGATGGCATTCATGGAAGTGGCAACTAATGTCAAAACTGCACTGATAGAGAAATAGGGACAGAAACTTAAACTGAAACAGAACAGCAGCGGGGATGAAGATTTGGCTTCCTCAGCTCCATGACAGAATCGTGGCCCAGATTGGATCTATCACATTGGATGCTGATTTTTCAAAAAGTCATTTACATAGTAGCTCATTGCATGAGAGGTTTTATTTTTGGATTGGACTATTTGTTTAATTGACAGTGCTTTGTTGTAAAACTGTTTGGGATTTTATAGTCTGTATAAATCCAGTGAATCTATATACTACTAAAACTTGCTGCTTAGGACCTTTGAGTCATTAATGTGAAGCCTTATGTGAAGTATTATGCAAGAGCATAAAAAATTCAAAATACAATAAAATATTGACATAACTTAAATCCAAGAAAACGAAGCAGAAATATAAAACATACTCAGCCTTTACACACATGAAAGTTTTCAAGAGTTTATTCACTGCATAAAGTAAAAGTGCATACTGGAGAAGAAATGCACTGATTTTTAATATATCATTATTTGGGGTTGCTTTCTCTAAAGCAGCAATACAATGATTTCCACTTTGCAAGATGCATGCTTTGTTTTTGGAAAACGCTTAAAATTCCAGAAATTTCCTATAATTCAGAACTAAGGCTGTACAAACATACTGTCTGTCTGCAGCTCTTTAAAACAGTTTGTCTTTTCTTGGAATTACATGGCAGCTGCAGAAGGCAGCTGGTGATCCAAGAAAAAGATGAACTGTTTTGAACGGTTGTAGACAAGTGCTCCTGCAGGCTCCAAAAGACCATTTCCAAATTATTTTGGAAGCCTCTATAGTGTCATTATAAATGAAGGTCAAAGCTTAGCTACCTGCAATCAAGGCAGGAAATGAAATGCAAGAGAATATGACGAGCCGGCAGAAAGCAAAGATAATTAGGGCTCAGAAAGAGAAAGGTTCTTGGTTTTTGAAGGGCCTCCTGGGTCAATTGCATTTTAGCAAATACAACAAATGCAAGTAGCCAGCAACAAAGCAGAATTGAGCCTTGGTTCCAGGTGACCTTTTCAAAAAGAAAGAAGTTTCAGAGTTCTTACCAAATTAGTTTTATGGTATTATTTCAACACTCATGTTGATACCTTCACATGATGTTGTCCTCCAGCAACATCTGTGTTTGGCTCGTCATAGTAGCTCAGTATAAGGAGGAGGGAGGGAGATGCATTCTTTGTAAAAAATACCCTGTATATTGTCAGGCTGATAAAATATTACCCAGGAAGCTATTGAGAACCTGTTTGTTCTTCTCACAGTCTTGGGTCTTTGAAATATTCACAGTAAGGAATAAGAATACATCTTGATTTTGAAACAATAACATATTTACTATATTTGTTTTTAAAAGAAATAATGGCTTTTCTTAAAAAATCAAAAAGCTTCAGTACTACTCCGATATGTCTGTGCATCTTTATAAACTAGAAGCCTTCCTTTGTTATAAGTGGAATCTATATTTTGGAATTTGGACGATGTAGTGTATTGGAGTGCACTCAACTGTTTGATTGTCAGCTGCCCTCTGCTGTTTCCTTGCTTTGCCCCGAAGAACCTCTGTGTAGCTCCCACTTGGAGATGTAACACAAATGCTGCTGGTAGCTGCTAATCACTCTTTTTAAATATGTGCAGTATACTCTGCAAGACAAACTCTGTGACAGAGTCAATAGTTGAAGGAAGGTTTTCATAATCTGAGAGATGGCTTGGCTCGTTTTGTGGAAAGTGCCAGTCATTTCATTGGGAGGCATTTCTTTTAAGAGATTGTAATCAGTTCTTCACAGCATCTATCAGGTACTTATAAAAAAAGTTGCAGTGGCCTCTTTTCCATGGAAACATCTTTCTAGGTCACAATAATACAATCCTTTATATGTCTGGACACATCCCATATACCCAAAAGGAAGATAATTGCACACAAACACACACACAAACACTAACACAGACACAGAGACACACACACTTCACATGCAATTTCTTGACTCTCTTTCTAACATCAATAACAAAACCAGCAAATGTAAAGAAAAACAACCCCAGTATGAAAATAGGGCACTGGAGCAGTAACTGTATTATGAAAGATAGGAAAGAAAAATTGGGAAAAAATGTGATGGAGATAAGGAAAAGATAACTAGAGAGAAAGAAAGAAAGAAACCCTAATTAGGCAGTACAATACAGTGGCAAGGAATCCACTTAGAATACAGCAACAACTATTTGCACCTTCCGCCCATTCCTTGGTTAAAAAACTTCATCTATTAATACACTGTTCACAGATAATTAAGGCATACGGTGGTGTGAGTGGTTAAGGTACTTTGTCAGCTGAAAGGTCAGCGGCTCAGGTTCGAGACCCAAGAGCTACAGCATAACAGGGTGAACTCCCATTGTCGGCCTAGCTTCTGCCATCCAGCCTAGCAGTTCAAAAGCATGTAAAAATTCAAGTAGGTAAATAAGCACCACCTTTGGTGGTCCAGCTGCATGACCATGGAAGAGTCTTCAGACATACTGGCTCTTCGGCTAGGAAATGGAGATGAGCAGTACCCCTAGAGTCAGCCATGACTGGCAAGGGAATCCTTTACCTTCATCTTACACCAATAATTTTGGGAGCAAACATCATCTTCTTATTGGTAAATTTAATATAAAAGTTCTTCCAGTAAATATTAAAGGTAAGTGTGGAAGCGTGGTGGCACAGCGGTTTAATGATGCCAATAGCTGTTGACCAGAAATGGTCAGTGCTCTGGTGATTTGAGCCCCAGCACTGTGTGACAGAGTAAACTCCCGTCATTAGTCAACTCTAAGTCCTGCCCCACCCAGCAATTCGAAAGCTTGCAATATTGCAAGAAGATAAATTGGTTTCACTTTGGTGCGATCTAGTTGCGAGGGAAAGTAAGAAGCTGATGTTGGATGTGAGGCAAGCCAGATGTGCAGCAAGCCCAAACAGTGGAAGGAAGCCTGAAGTCCGAACACCACTAGTTGGGGAGGAATTTTAAATGTAATTGTCAAATGACTATGAACCACCAAGAATCGCTAAGAGATTGGCGGCCTAAAAGTATGTTAAATAAACAACAAGTGGGATTGCCACTTTAAGTGTCACATCTTCCTGAAGCTGCATGCAGTTTAGATCAATGCCAGCTTGGACAATTTTGTTTAGAGTTAGAAGATTCTGAGACAGGGTCCCAGAGGGTCTGATCCAAGCAGGGCGGAAAATAACGAAGCGAAGACGGTTGCCTGAAGAGGAGGAGTTTAATCTGACAGCAGGACAGAGTACAGCTCTCAGAAGGTGGGCCGACCAAGAAAATAGGCAAGAGGCAGCATTTTATGGACACGGGATCTCTTGAGATGTGGAAAAGTTTAGCTGAGTTTGATTGCCTTTTAATCTGGGTGATGGTTCTTGATGGTCCCTTGGTTTGTGTAAGAGGATCGCGACATAGACCTGAACTTCTACTCTCTATTGTTTCTTCTGGTTCTCAGGAAGTTCATCTTGGTCTTATGGGAAGGGGTACCACTCTGGGTGCAAATCTTATCATTATCTCATCGCTCGTTCCTGAGCAGATACAATGGACCATTCATGGCCATCAGCTGCTGCTCAGCTGGCTATTGTATTGTTTGCTGTTGGATCGGGTGGATCCGCTGCCGCTGGTTAAAGGCACAATGACCTTTTTCCTTTTCTCTTAGTGATGTTTTTCCTGGATGGTTTCTTATCATTATAATCTCTCTATGCGCTATGAGAGGGGGGAAGAATGTGCAGGAGGGGGATGGGCTGGATGGTGTGTATGTATGATAGGGAAGATGGAGGGTCAATCTTCCTACATTAGGAAGCCCCACTTTGCCCAACTTGGTGGGAGACCTAAGTAACCATTTCTGATTTGGAGAGCTAAGGAAGGTCATCTCTGGTTAGTATTTGGATAGGAGACAATCTGGGAAGTGCAGAGTCTAGACTGGGAAGTTTAAAAAACATAAATCTTAGAATAATAAAAATAGTAAATTGCTTTGGCTTCGTAACAAGTAAATTCCATTGATTTGTACATATAAATCCCCAGGAGTCAAACTGAATGAAAAGGTAGCTTCTTTTCAATGTGTCCATGGGTCTCAGTCCTTACTGCCATACCTGATGATTCCTTGTAAAGGAGGGAAATATGAGCGCACCGTGGTAGCAAATGATTCTACTTACTATGAAGAGCTAGGATGGCAATAAGTGTGGAGACTGAACCCTGAATCAAAAGTCCTTTGGCTGATTCCGGAATCTGTCATTAATCCCTCCATGACAGTGGAAGCAATTGTTTTGGCCTCAGTGTGCATTTGACTGTGACCTCCTGGGAACAAGGGAATTCAGACTCTCATTCATTAACTTTCATGGCTTTGAGTAAATCTTGTAATAATCCTGAGGGAACCAGGAAATTTATATGTTACGAGAAGCCTTTTTAACTCACAAGAAAGCCTTTTACCTGATACAGATGAACAGAAGGTTTGTATATCTGTAAACTGGGTTACTTCTCCAGCTTCAACAAAGGTCACTTGCCACTTAGAGAATCCTCTTGAGGGGGAACTGATTAAGTGTTGCCCAGGCTCTGCAGTGTAGTGAGAAACCTGAAAAAGGTACCCTGCCAGTTGTAACTGACTCTAGGGGGCAATGCTGATCTCTGTTTCATAGCCGAAGAGCTAGAGTTTGTCCAAAGATGCTTCCATGGTCACATGGCTGGCATGACTATATGTTGAGGTGCACGGAACACTGTTACTTTCCCAGTAAAGGTGGTATCTATTTTTAGATGCTGTCAAACATGGTTGGCAGGAGCTGGGGGAGGAACAGTAGCTCACCCTGTTTCATGGTGAAGAGTATGTATAAAATGATAAAGATCTAATCAAGGGGCTGGCCTAAACACAGCCATTTTATTTTCTGTAAATTAGGAATCACCATTAGCTCAGAGCAAGAGAAGCACATATACAGGAAGGCCTTTCACATGCAGATGAAGACTGTTACAACCATGACAAATTCAAAAATATTCATCACGGTCTTGCTATTGGTTGGGGTTATCTATAGGGTCATGTTATAGGCTGTTGTTGTCATCTTGCTATTGGCTATCGCGACTGTAAGGAACAAAAAGAGATATTCAGAAATTTCTTTTGAAGTTAAAAAGGTGAAACTTGTTATTTCATTAGGTTGCAGAAATTGCCAGCTGAAACCACAAATAGGGGAAGTAGGGCAGAGATGAAGCCTGGGCTTTGCAAACTTCTTAGAATGTAACCTCAACATAGATGCTTTGAGCAGAAATTGCCAGCTGGAACCGCAAGTAGAGGAAACATGACACCTGAACCCAAAAAGTTTAGGGGCCTCAAAAACATATAAGAACTAGGCTTCACTTATGAAAAAGCAGATGGCGCGAGATAAAAGATGGCAGTAGTTTAAGGGGTTTAGGCTTTCTGGAGTAATAAACAAGGGGCATGAATGCGATAGGGGAGGGGGGCTCTGCGTCGGGGATAGGGCATAAAAATATGTGAAACTTTTCTTGAAGGTGTGACTGAACTCCTGTGTGTGTTTCAGCTCACTGGGCTTTTGCAAATGCTCTTTTTAAAATAAAACTTCTGTTGCTGGAATTCCAAGTGAGTCAGTTTGTTTTGGGATCTTGAGCCACATTCCAAACATGACCTATAAAACCTTTGTCTGAAGACCCCCAGGTGTGGGATGCTTCCTCTCTGACCTGCTGCCACCTAGCAGAGAGGATCATTCACCCAGCTATCTTGCTTGGCCAAATAAAAAGCTGCTGCTTCGGATTTGAAGCCTCCGCTCGAGTCTGGTTTTGGTCCTTGCTGGCTCAGGTGAAACAGAATCGCACATTACAACCTCAAGTGCAATTTGGCTGTTCCCACATCCCAAAATAGCAGTAGATGTCAAAGGTGTGGTTGTGCTCTAGACTATACATTGCTACCTGGGATCGTCCTCCTTTCTCACTGCTGTCCTATGTTCTTTCAACCTGGTGTCCAGTTTGCGTCCAGTTTGCCCCACACAATCACACTGGCGATCTGCTCGGGGATGCGATATACCACCCATATACCACCCCTGATCTTTCCTTGAGTTCCAGGAGGTCTTTACAGCACATGACCCCACTGTGCACAGTGGCTGTTGGGTGGTGAGCAACCCCTACTCCCAAGTCCCAAACTATATGTTCTGTCGCCTCTGACAACATACGTTCTGTTGCTTCTTTATCTACAGCAATGAGAATCTAAACCTCGGTTCAGTTGTAGCTGTGCGTTGATCCACCGTTTGGCCATTGGCTTGCCGGCAACTGGTAATAAAAGAGCATGGGTATCCGTTGTGTTGGAATTGTTCAAGGTACCTCGCCTCTGGCTCACATGCCTCCCAGCTATTACAGTGGGTGTCCAGCTCCCATACAGAGTTCACATGCAGCTTCTCTTGTGAGTCATAGTTTGGTTGCGGTTATAGTCCAGTATGCAATATGTGCTGTAGATTTCCTGTAGACAGAAATTCCAAGTGTCCCACCTGGGTGCCTTCTGACAAGGATGGGCAGTCTCCCATCTACCTCTTCTTCTCTAGTGAACAATGTCAGGACAGACGTTGAGCAAGTTGTGAAATTTGCCCAACATGTCCTTATGATGACAAAAATGTTGTCAACATAGCAGCACGACAGAGTTGATTTAAATGTCTTGAAGATGTTATTACACTCTCTGGAGGTCTAATTCAGCAATCACTCCAGAGATCGGTGAGCCCATAAGGGTACTCTTAATTTGCTCGTAAAATGCACTGTGAAGGTCCATTGGCAACATGTTAACAAGGACATAATGTGTGCCCCTGTGGTCAGCCTCCTTCCTCACACCTCTGTAACTTACTGTGTACTGTATTCCATGTGAGATCTTGGGGGATAGATGTAAATAATGAGATCATATCAAAGGAAGCCATTGTCTCCTCTGGTGTGATCTGTATCCCTTGCAATCAGGTCAGGAAATGCGCTGCTGACTTTGCATTGTTCCAACGTGGTGATCAGTGGGTACAATCTCCGTGCCAGAAACGTACCCATGTTATACAATGGGCTGCCTCTTAATGTCACAATTGCCCTGAATGGAGTGCCTGGCTTACGGATCTTGGGCAGTCCATAGAATCCGGCTGGGGCTGAGTCAGCAGGATGCACCTGCTGCCATTCAGATTCGGTTATCGCTTTGTCATTTCTTAATTGGTGAAGCAAGCCGCTCAGTGCTGCAATGATGAAGGACCGGAGCGTGGGTCCGAAAGCTAAGGACAATAAGCCATTTTTAACCTCAGAGAACGACGGCCCCTGTTCCTCTACTCTGTTAATAGAAATCCTTGAAACATCTCTTGGACATGGAAGAGAAAGAGCATCTGGGGCTCCAGCTCAGTAGAGGTGCTTCTTCAGAGCAGATCATTCAGAGCAGACCATCGTTATGGGGTTTAACACACAGCCCCTTTCTTAACAAGATGGAGCGTTGAGAATTCAACGACCTGCCTACTGCCTCGGTCTACTTTTCAAGTATGTTGTGGAGACAGACAGAAAAAACTGGAGGTAACTGGTTTTATAAAATGTAATTTGCTTGTGGAAAGAGTGTTGTACTTTCTTTTCCTGTGCTTGCAGTTGCTTATCATAAGACAAACCTCCAGTATTTGAAACAAGCATGAAAATTAATTCTAGTAATTCATTTAATAACAAGTTAATGTCTTTGGATTATGTTCAAAATAATTTCAAAAGCAAAATCACCGAATGAAAACAGTAATAAAAAAAGCAATTTACTGGTATTCATACACATACTGATTTCAAAAATTTAATAAGAAGTACTCATGGAGAAAATCTATGCGGTCCCTAAGAGTCAATCTCAACTTTATGGCACATAATCAAATACAAAGTAAGATTTTACCATATAAAGATTCACAGTCACTAGTTTAATTAAAAATGTCTTTGCCAGACTTCTTAAAAGTTGTGAAACAAACCCATAAGCATACTGATTAGCTAAGGTAGTCCCAGCACATAGAACATCAGCACCTGAAAAGCTGCAAATACAATTTTATTTACTCATCAAATTTAAATGACAAGTGGGCAGAATATCACAAAGCTAACAATAATATTAACAACTTTAAAATCACAAAGGGCTGTTTACTTGTCATGTTTATCTGGCTGCCCATACGGTTCACTGCAGATGCACTGATTTAGTGGTCATCCTTGCTCAACAACCCCAACAGGGACCAGAATTTCCATGACTAAGGGACGCAATCGTTAGGCTAAACTTCATACCACTGCATTACTTAGCAGCAGCAGCAGGCCATGCTGTGGTGCGCACCTCATGCCTCTCTTGCCCTACTGTGCTCACCCCCGTTTCAACTCCTCTCTCCATTTCCACCTTTTTGGCCACCCTCCACCCCCACGGCCCTGTGCTCTGCCACCCTTGCCACCCTAAGCTGCCAGCTTCCTCCGACCAATATTGGGGAGACACCTGGCCCGACCCCTCCCGAAGCAGTCTCCCTCCCTCTCTGTATTGTACCCAGGCAGACATGGAGTTAAGGGTCCAGTTACTCCACTGCAAAGGTCTCTTGTTTATTTGAAAAAGGGAAAGTACAAATCTTTCTGATTTGCACCTATTATAGCAAATCATAGTGATGCTTCCTTCAGGTCAGTGGATCCCTAGTCAGACAATCCCTATCTCACCTTCACCTAAAATTCTCACCCCCTTGTTTCTAATGATTTAATTACAGAAAGTGCTGTCAGAGATTCCTCCCGAGGTAAAAATAGGACTGCTTCACAGAAAAGGGGGGAAATGTTCCAAACATGCCACAAATAATAGGTTTACGTAGTTCCATTAAGTACACAAAGAGAGAACGTTGGAAACCTTGAAGATGGCCTAATGAGAGAGATAGCTCGTTGAATATGACACCCTCAGTTTCTCCTTGAAATTTTAACAGTTGAAATTTTGTTGTTTTTTACCCAAGCAAGCAAAGCAGCATTTTTTAAAAAATCAAGGAAACCCAAAAGGCAAGAGGGAAGTCATTTAAAGAACTGAAGGGGGGATCCTTCCCTTCTTCTCCTCCCCAACTCCACTCCGCCATCTCCATGGCATTGGAAAGGCCAACGCTTAAGCTTCCACCCTTGAATCAATTTAGGCACCTGAAGTAAAGCATTTGTGAGAAAAGGCACCCGAGGGGGACCGGAAAGAACAGCTTAGGGACAGATTGTGAAGCGGAAAATCTCTCTTTGGTCACTAGGAGTTGAAAATAACCTGATGGTACATAATCGACTGAACATTTGAGAAGGGAGACATTATTCTCCAGATATCAACGTGCTTTACCGTTACGAGGATTTTCCTAATACCAGAATCTGGAATCTGCTCTCCTGTGATGAGCGCGGTGCTCCTTCAGGACAATAGGGAACAGGTTTCACTCTTGTTCCTTGTCACACCTCTGCAGGGACCTCAATGTTCTTGATGGTTTTCAAGCAGTTATATATCCACACAACAATCCTTCTCTCCCGCCAATACTTCACGAATTGATGGGGTATCTCACGAGGTGCTTCAAGCTTCCTCCGCGGCTCCTGCTCCGCCCTTGAGCGCAGTAGGTCCAGCGCCGATTTCCTCCTCCCCTGATGCCAGCCGGCTTCTCTCTTAAGAGAAACCCATTCATTGCGTTTGCACGCTTTCGAACTGCTGGGCTGGCAAGAGCGGAGGCGGAACAACAGGAGCTCAGTCTGCTGCACGGCAATGCCGGGTCTTGAACTTGGGCCGCCGACCTTCCAGCTGGCAAGCCAAGGCTGATCCCTCTTTTTCACAGCCAGCACAGCCACTGATGAGAATTCTGGGAGCTGAAGTCAAACACTTAGAAGTTGCCAAGGCTGGAAAACAAGGCCTTTGAGCCTCAACCAGAATGGCAATTCATTTCCCCAAGAACCATCTGTAATGTGGCATCTGCAGCATATCTACCAATATAACAAATCAATACAACCAGTAGGACAGCAACCACAGTTCCTGCCCTTCTAGAATACCCAGAGGTCGAAGCTGCAATGGGAGAAGAGGAAAAGTGATAGCTTCCTTCCTGCATTGGTTTCTTTTCTCTAATGTTGTACTTAATTTTGTATGATAAAGTCAACCAATTTTATGCTTGCAATATCCATATCCTAAATTCTCATTAGTTTTGCAGAATATTCTCTTTTATTTCCAAAACTCTTGCACCTTCCAAGGCTTGTTCCCTCTGCATAAAACAGCTCCTGTTCCCCTACTTAGGTTTTGGGTTGCTGTCAACATCCCCTACCCAGATTCTGCCAGGAATCCTCCCAAGCCAGACAGCCCTGTCTCTCTCAGCCTCTTCCGTAGCCACTTCCAGGCTCTTGCAGGCCTTCCACTCCACGTGGCACTGGTAATGGCTCCTCTCCTTGGGATCAATGCACATGCTGTGCCAGTAGTGGTAGGTCCCATCTGCGTTGGGGGCAACAGACCCCTGGAAAAAGTCCTCCAGCCAGATCTCCCCACCCCTCCTCCAGGAGGCATCAATCTCCTTGGGATAGAAGCTGTGGGCTTGGCAGAGAAGGCTTTCCATGCCGTCAACCTCGTTCTTGCTGCTGATTGTCACCACTGGGGGCTCTACTCCGGTGAATTTTCAGAAAAGAGCTGAGATCTACCCATGTAGTGGTGGCCAATACTGGTTGGCAAGATGAGATTGGGTGAGCAATTCCAGGAAGGGACCCCATGAAATCATTTGTTCCCAATATCCAATTCACTATGCCTAGATATCTGCGTCCTGTGATGCAGCTCAGTGGTTATGTGCCTGCTCCGTGGCTCAGGGGAAGCCCTGGGCAAGTGCCCTGAAAGAATGGAAGGATGCCCAGGACCTCCAGAGAGGCATTTCCACTCTGGAATTGAGCACATCTCCTGGGGCCTACATAGAAATAACAGCTTTCTTGGCGGCAGTATTTATAAAATTTAGGCACTGGGCATTTATAAAATTTAGGCACTGGGCATCTTGCTCTCTGAGTGAGTATGGAAGTGCTTTCACCTTTGTTTTTTCCTTTGACTTTTTTGAACCTCCCGGTTTAGCTATCAATGGGACTTCCTAGTGATCTCCCATCCAATTGCTAAGCAGGCCCAAGCCTGTTTAACACCGAAGAGTAGGAGCTTTCAAATTCCTTTCTTCTTTAAGATGCCGTTGTTTTTCTGGTTACTCGTGGAGAATCTGAGATAACCAGTTCTTTCTTTCCTTGCAGTATTTCCTTGTTGTTGTTCAGTCGCGCAGTCGTGTCTGACTTTTCGCGACCCCATGGACCGCATTACGCCAGGCTCCCCTGTCTTGCACTGCCTCCCAGAGTCTTCCCAAGCTCACACCCATCACACTGACTATGCT
>JANHZU010003345.1:98468-111380 GCA_032468055.1 Acrochordus granulatus
AACAGAATTGCACATTACAGTGGCAACACTTGGGTCTCAAACTTGAGCCATCAACCTTCTGGCCAACAAGTCCATCTAACTGTTCAGCCACCATGCCCCCTAGAAACTTGAAGGGACCCATTTTCCCCAACCCTGTCAAAATCTAGCCTTGGCCTATAGAAGAGCCTATTGGCACTGTTGCGTGCAGGGAACTCTGCCTCCACACTTCCTCTTCTTGAATTTTATATCTCTGGCATCCCCAAAGATCTAGCCTCTTCACTGCCATACATAAGGCAATGGTCAACCAGCACACATGATTAGGGTCTGTCTGCATTTGTGTCTCTGCAACACTTGTATCAATTAAATTTGATATTTGCTGTGGATAGGGACAGGATTGATCTCTATCTACTGCAGTCATATGGAAGCATGCTCCATCTGCAAAGTGATGTAGAATAATAATGTTATAATCATAATGGATTATAGGAAAACCATAATGGGTTATAGGTAAGATTACAACTAGAAAATGCATATGAAATTCATTTAACTTATACAACATTTAGTATTGCTATTGTAGTGAATTTCTGTGCTGGGCAGTAGGTACGCTAGAAGATAGTTGAAATCCCTCTCTAATATTATATTCTACTGTTCTACTATTTTTATTTTTCTACTTGTTGCCTCTGCTCACTAGATGAGCAGACAAGCACAACAGATAAGGAGAGAAATAACAAAAGCTGTTTGGATAACAAGTTGTTTGCACATCATCAAAAACATAAATGACTCAATATGGCATCTACTTTAGGATGTTCAGTATTTTCTCAAATGTTTAAAAGTGTTGCTTGACAAAGATAATTAAATTTCTATGTATGCCTACAGTTGAAAGTTGTGTTAGTGCCTCCCAACTAACTTGGAAACTTTGGACATATAATGCAAAAACTCACTTTTTTTCTTCACAAATTAAAATAGAAGGAAAGAAAAGAAGAGGACATCCAGCATCAAAGTGGATAGTGCAATGAGTGCACCACTGGGAGATTTGAAAGACTAGGGACAGATCACATGGAAAAAAATCTATGTGATCACTAGGAGTAGAAAAGTGACATGTGACAAAGCTCTACATTGTCTTCAAGGAGGTGCAGTGGCGCAGTTGCTTAAGGCTGCCAGTTATGTCGACCAGAAATAGCTGGCACTCTGGCAGTTTGATCCGCAGCTCTGCATGATGGGGTGAGCTCCCATCACTCGCCTCCAGCTCCTGCCCACCAGCAGTTCGAAAGCACGTGACAATGCGAGTAGATTAATGGGTACCTCCTTCGGAGGGAAAATGCCGGCCGGCAAAATGACAGAGTAGCAAGTCAGCATGGAACTTGCCTGTCCCGGGGGTAGAGCAGGAGTCTCAGAGGATGCCCTGGATATGAACAGCCAAGGGGGGTGGAGTAAATAAAAATAAATGTTTTATCTCTAATCTATGTAAGCCGCCAAGTGTCTCTGGAAATTGGCAGCATAGAAATGTGATTAATAAATAAATAAATAATGGCACATTAAACAAGTTGTAAAATAATTTATGGACTAATTCCTTTCCTTCCTGGCTAGCAGAGAATAACTGGCTAGCAATAATACATGGTCTCATATTTAAATCTCTCTATGTAACAATATGGATTTACTGTATTCCTTTTAGTGAATTAGTTTTATACTATGTTTATTTGTTAAATGACAATTATACCTTTCTATGGCTTAATTCTTTTCAGAAAAATATATTTACTTTGCCTTTTGCAAAATAATATCAAACTTCATTCACAATTAATTTTCTTAATTTATAGGCTGAATCTTTTGCTGTCACTGCCTTAAAAGTGTCCTATATATAATACAAACATCAATTTTGTTGTCTGATATTCTGTTTAGTTACTGTTTCATAACACTTCCTTTGGGAACTGAGAAAAACATTCAACCTCATTGCTTCCAACTTCTGGAGGAACCAGAAACAGATGCCCAGGAACCAAATTCCTAAGCCTGTATGTGTGATGTTCTAATTCATGTTATAGATATCCTCTCTTTGTTAGCAGATTAGCAGGTAAAAGAAATAGAGGCTTGAAGGGGATGTGAGGTGATGTGGTGTTATAATCAGAGGTTCTGGCATTCAAATAGTTGATCACTTTTTTTGGCATTTGAGGCTGGGTGGGTGCTTAAGTAAAAAGAATTGGCAATGCGGACTTTTTGTGTGTGTCACTATTCTTATGTCACTTGTCTTGGCACCCAACAGGCTTCCTGCCCAGCTGGATTTTTTCTTTAAATGTCTTTGCATTAAAAAAAATAAACACATAGGAAGTTGAAATCAGAGGCTCCAGAATTATCTTGTTTTCAACATTACTTCTGAAAATAAATTGGTTCCATAGATATTCTTAGTCAAAATAATTGTGACAACTGCTTTCCCGACCCTTTTTGTTTGTTTATTTGGAAATGTGCCCAGATAGCCAGGAAAAAATAACCCCAGCAGAATTACATCCCAAGGATGCTGCAGGAAGCAATGTTTGGCTATACTTTTCCAAGGTAACCATTTTGTGAATGTACCTTCTGCATCCATTTAGAAAGGTCATCTATGGAGTAGCATTAACCTCATTTCCTGATAAATTTGACATTT
Source organism: Acrochordus granulatus (assembly GCA_032468055.1). Classification (NCBI taxonomy): domain Eukaryota; kingdom Metazoa; phylum Chordata; class Lepidosauria; order Squamata; family Acrochordidae; genus Acrochordus; species Acrochordus granulatus. The sequence continues at coordinate 101,077 of JANHZU010003345.1, forward strand.
CACCGATACTATTCACAAATATGTAAATAGAGTATCTTCTTTTCCTCAAACTGTGAACATTTTCTATTGCAATGAACCATTCAGCACTCTGACTACCCATAGAATCTTATATTGACTCTAAAATAAGTAATGTTTATTATTTGTGTCCAAACATGTATAGGATTCAGTCCCTAAAACCCCAAAAGTTTGTTTACAAAATCAGTAACATATTTCATCATCAGTTCATGACATGATGAGTTCATCAACCCTTTGTAAATCCCTTATGTGTTATGACAGCCATTGATGGGACAGGCAAGAAGACATTGCAATCTGAGCAGACTTCAATGGTTATTTTTTCCTCCAGGTAATCTTTAAATGAATAAATTTCAACAAAAAAACATTTGGAAAGCATTTCCACTCATATGTAAGTTCATTATTTAAAATGGATTTCCTTACAACAGTTCCTTGCAATCATGTGACCTGAGAAGCTATAAATGTAAAAGTTGCTCTGCCAGTCGTGACTGACTCCATGGTGCGGTGCTGATCTCCATTTCCAAGCTGAAGAGCCAGTGTTTGCCTGAGGATGCTTCTGTGGTCATGTGGCCAGCAAGACTAGAGTCCAAGGTGCATGGACACTGTTACCTTTCCTGCCGGAAGAGGCAGTACCTATTTATCTACTTGCATTTGCATGCTTTTGAACTGCTGAGTGGGCAGGAGCTGAAGTGGAACAGCAGGAGCTCAGCCTACTGCATGGCAATGCCGGTCTTGAATTCGGGCCACCAACCTTCCAGCTGGCAAGCCAAGCACCTTAACCACTTGTGCCACCACACCTCTTATGCTATAGGACAAAGTATAGCACATCAAAATACAGGCATGCATAAGAGTATAGCATTGGTGCATTACGCTGCTTTATTGGTTACTATGCAAATTATTTGCTTTTTGAAGTCTGTTGTAGGACCTGAAAATCACAGAAACATCACTGCCTTAATGCTGTAATTGAAAGCAGCTGTGAATTATGCCTATCTAAGATCATCAAGTTCAAATTCTGTTCAAAGTGCTTTAGAAAAAGAGTTAATGCATTGTGATAGTTATTCCCATGTTATGCTGCTGTTGTTTTGTCATCTAGCACTGTCATGGGGGACATTGATTTTCAATTTTTTCAATTTTCAATAAACCTTCAATTTACAGGTTTCTTGATCTACTTTCTGTATTGCTTATTGCTGGTATTTCCATGAATTGGAACTGTAAGTCTTTTAAAATCAGTCTGACAACTCTAAAAGCCAAGCTTAGCTAACCCATAGTATCAGAAGACTTTGGTCTAAGACCAAATGTTGTTGCTCTGTATACTGAGTTTATACAGTCATGTTTGACCAGATATTCTGCCATCTAATGTACAATTGTTTTCATTCTTTAGGGGTTAGCTTTTTTATGACAGCTTGCATGTGCCTGAAATGAGCTATTAGTATAAATTATCATTTGTGCACCTGGCTTGTTCATTCTGCTAAGTAGGCTTGATTCTGGTTCAGTATCTTGATGTAGTTGATCTGGCTTGTGTCTAGCTTAAAGATCGGGGGCACTCATTCACTCATTCACAGTTAAATAGAAAGGAGGGCTGAGCCAGGGGGAGAAGCTGTGAAGTGGGGAATCATCTTTGAATCTCTTCGCATCCTCAAGTGTAAGGAACCCACCCCTCCTGAAAGCCGTAGGACTTTATCTTAGGAGTGCAGGTGTTCAATGGCCAGTTCGGCAAATTCTTGTAATTACGCAGGACCAATACATCTGTTAGCTTGAACTTCATTGGCTGGGCTAGGTGTTTTATGCCTGACATTATTTGTAGAAACTGTTCTAGAAAGTGATGTTATCTCTTTTCCTTGACAACTGTTTTGTGGTGGATCACAGGATATTATTTTGACCCCATTGCTATTTTATTTATTTTTATAAGCCTACTGCAAGCTATAAGGAGTTTCAGGGGCTCAGTGACATCAGTACATTAATGACATCTAGCTCTATTCATTCATACTACTTAGATCAGAAAAGTTTGTACATATTTTAACTACTACATGCCTGTAGTGATATATTGCATCATTGCAAAAGGCACATAAACAAATACATACATAAATAAGTAAATAAATATGACTTTAAGCAATTTTATTTTTTAGTTTGTTTAATGATTTCTGTGGTTCTTTTTTTGGTTGATTTCTACTGTTTTTCAGATTTTTAATTTTGTAAGCTAACCAGAGCCACAGCAGGGAGATGGGAAGCCATATAAATTTAATAAACAAAAAAATATTGATAAGCCAAACACTTTATGAATTAGTTGTGGCTAAGAACAGCAGTCTCGAATACATATCGGTTTGATGTTTTTTCAGACTCTAAAATGTCCAAAACCTTGATCTGTTTTGGAGATTTCCTTTTGTAACAGCTAGTTCCATTCTGAAAAATAATCCACAACCTAAGTATGTCCCAATTATTTTGTAATGTTTTACACAATCCAGGTAGAAATGTTTATCTTGTTTTAAAATGGAACATTCAAAATGCTTACTTAATTTTAACCAGATTCCAGCATCTGACATATTGACCTTTAAAGTAATCACATTTTTATATTATGGGGAGGATCACATTTTTATGTTGATCATATAAAGGTCACTGCAGCAGGGATGGACATTTTTATGCTTTGTATATATCTATACTTATTTCTGTAAGAAATATTTACTCATAAAAAAGAAATAAATTCATAGAGACTTGGCAATTAAAAAAACTTTGGTGGTTCAGTCACTGAAAATGGTTTGATGGAATAAGAACTTATAATTTTAAATGCCATTTCAAATGCACATTCTTTCTTGGCTGGCTTCAAGGCATTTTGACAACCCAATCAATGAAACGAACATAGCTATAGTCGAATATGAAGGTGAAAATTTTTTCTGAGATGAAAGTTTGCATCTAAGACATTATTCATTGTAAAGCTTTCAAAAAACAATCCACCAAGGATTGGATATAGGAGATCTCTTAGATACATGCTTTTTATACGTTGACCATGCATTCGCATGACAAAATAATTAACTCAAATATTATACTCATCTACTAGACCATGATTCGTTGAATTCAAGGTGAACTATAAGACTGTGCTGCCAAGCTCATAAAAAGCAAATATGCTCATAAGCACATTTACAAAATGCTGGAATTTTTTTTTGCCATTTTTAAGGTAAAAATGGTAGCATCTTGCTTTATGTACAATTAGAAAATGAGAAGACTGAGGCCTGTACAGTTCAGAAGTGGCAATTAGAAGGAGTAACTAGGAGAGATTCAAATTATTGAACTTTATTCCCTCCTTTTAAAAAACTGAGACTTGCCTTAACTGCATATTTGCATTTGAAACTTTCTTTCTTTTCTCTTTGTCTTTTAGGAAAATAAATCCCAGCTGTTGATTTCTGTATTGTTGTTGAAGATCAGAGTTACTACTGCTACACTCACTGCCTCTGAACTATTGCAGCTAAAGTGTTTGGCAACTGGAAGGTCACTCTTAGTCCAAACATTTGCTCCCCTCACAATAGACTTGGTAAATTTTATTGTCTCAGAAAACATAGATTTAGTTTATTGATTTTTCTGCTTATCCAGAATTCTATTTATTTTTCTACTTATCCAGAATCATTTGCCTGAAGGTAACATTTCATCCAAGTTCCTTGTTGGTATACAAGTGACTGCTATGGTGTTTAAGCAAAAAGAAACAAGATTGTTCCTCCTGGTGAAATTATGTTTTAAAAATACAATGAGATTTGTGTTTTCTAAATACAGTATATAGGATTAAGAGCATGCAATTATTTAAACTAAATTATACCATGACTTTGCAAACCACACCAACAAATCTTTGGCTCAGGTGTGAGGAATTTTAGCTCAACATCCAGATGATTCTACAGTAGTACTGAGCCAATCTGACTTTTCAAGGATCTACTTTCTGCCTATGGATGGGACAAGAAAAACACCCTCTGCTGTTTAGAAGGTTCTCTGAGCAAAAGGAAGTTGGTTGCCCCCCATGCTTTGACTTTCTTGTGCTAAAGAAACTAGTTCCTGAAAAAAGAATCAGTGATGTATGGCCATTTCCCACCTTTAACGATCCCTATCCATAGTTTTTAAAAAGATGTGATGTGAAAGAAAATACAACACTTATTTTCTTCCTAAAAAAACTAAGAGTGGGAATACATTGAATATTTTAAAGTCAAAACAATGAGCAGGTGTCTAAGTTTGCACCCTCTGGTAGAGATGGAGGCCTGGGCCAAATGATCGTCCCAGACTTCAAGACAAAATTAAGCATGATACTTCAATTACTTTCGTGAATCTGGACATTTTTCTTCTTATAGAGATTGGCTTTTGAAAACAAAAAGGAGAGCAATTGCAGGCACTGAAATATTAATGTATCCCTTTATATTTTCCAGATGTGCCAGCTTGACATCACTTGTCAAAACAGGTTTGCAGCTTAAAGAATGTCCTTTTTGTATGGTGCCTTGTTTTTAATCTTTTATCTCTTGTGCTCTGCAGAAATAAAATAAAATAAAATAAAAGCTTTGTTGAAGTTTAGTGCTTGTTGAAATCCCTTTTATTTCCTAGAATGTTGGGATGGTGCTGTTGCTGTAATTTAGAGTGAGAGCCATGAGTGTCTGCAAGGAGATTTAAAAAAAAATCAAGCTAGCAGTCACAACCATGCATGTGATTGATTATGCACTATCATTTTCAACTGCTGGCAACCATGCATATAGATTTTCTTCATGATGATCCATTCTTCACCTGGCCTTTCAGGTCTCCCAAAAGCACATTATTGCCAGAGTTACAATGGGTGTTGTAATGGAATTAAAAGGATCAGACATTAATTAGCTGAAGGTGTGTGGTACCATACTGACTTTTTTTACTTTGCAGATACCATAATGAGAGCAGTGTATTCTTCAAACAGGATTTGGAAAATAATGATTTGGAACTTACAGCCCATTATTTTTAGACTTTATGGCATCCTGAAAAAAGTACCTCTTTTTAAAGACTGGCATGAGCTTGAATAAGGAAGTTCTCTAAAGTAGCCAAATTAATAGCAGAGAAGTGCTCTGCTTAAGTGTTTCTTCCAAATTATTTCCAAAATGTGTACAACTTGTTTACCACCATTGATCAAACTGTTTTATTTGAATGTTTGTTCTATTGCATTTTAATGTAGTTTTATCTCAGTGGTTCCATTTCTATACATTGCTTGAATATATTTACATGACAGAAGACAAGGTCTTATTTTAATAAAAATTAACCTGTAGAACTTTTATTGCAGTGTAGCTTGCGAACACCATAATTTTGTTTTCTAATTTGTGCATATAATTTAGACATATTTTGTTAGCGTACTCAGAATTTGTAATTACCATGGATACTTATGAACATTGGTATGATCTTCTGTCCATATGATGGATGTCTCTCAACTGTGAGATTTTCCATGGATATTGTGAACTATCTAGTCTTTTTTTGTGTAATGGCAGAAATAGTGTTGAGATTCACAAAAGTATTTTGAAACTGAAAATTATTAGTCAACTCTTAATGAGATCCTTTGTGAACCAAAAACCTGAAAAGTGATTATTTTTTTGTTAAATAATGTCGACAACATATCCACACAACAGCTTCCAAGAATAGAGCAGGATCTTCTAGGTAGCAGGAATACAATACAAAGAAATGCTGTGAGTCAATTGGCTCAGGATCTGAGTATCTTTAGGATCAACCTCTCCCAATTTTTCCACCTATCTGAAAGAAAGAAGAGGCTCTTCCCAGATCTCTCAGAGAATGACATCAGCAGAGGCCTTACAGAGGGGTTTTTTCACTTGTTGTAGACCCCAACCCCCAGCAAGATCATATAGTACAGCCTCCATTATGCTAGTTTTAGAAAGGCCATTAAGCCCTGTTTTTTTAAGCAGGTATTAGAGGCACCAACCTTGTGAAATGCTGCTTCTCATAATCTAGGAGTTGGTTGAAATGAGTTTTTTTCTGATCTCTGCTGTTAAATTTTGATTTGTGCTATTATGTTGTTGCCAACTTGTATATTTTCTCCTATTTATAAAAACAGAATGTAAGAATTAGAAACAAAGGCAGTCATATGTAATGTACATAAATAAAAAATAATAGTGGTGGTACAAGGCTTATTTTTACTTTTTATTTTTATTGTATGTGAAGTGCTGATGGATAAAGTTCTACTGTTAGTATTTTTGTGTATGTGTGCATCCGAGAAAATAAAAACAGATCAGATCTAGTGTATTTTCTTTTCCAAACAAATTGACTACCATAAGTTTATGGTATGTTAACTTGTGGATGAGAGCTGAATTTGTCTATTTTGATGCAGAGTGACCAAAGTCTGTGTTAAGTGAACTCTGTTTTATCATTCCCCTATTGTTATAGGAAATTAAATATTTTTTCCATAAAGCTTTAGCTTCCCCTCAGGACACCTCAAACTGGAACTGAAGTCCCCTGAAAATCTATTCAGCTTTCTGCTGTGAAGTTAACTTCAGAAATGAGATGTAAAATGAAAGCTTAAAATAGTGGAGATGTGAGTTATGATCTAAAAATCAGATGATAAAACCTTGGAGCATTTCAGAAATCATTATTTAGAAAGGTAAAATTATAATCTTTTGTGGAGGACAGAGATAAAAATGAATGTCAGAGTCTTCCACTTTTAATCCTCAGTATTACTGTTGTAAAACCATTATAAGCAGCAACATTGATTGCACAGTAGTAGATCATGCAAGGTGCGGTAATTTTATCTGTCCAGAGAGCTCTTTTGGTTCCCTCCTGTTGGATACATCATTTCCAAATGATGCATCCAATGAATTTTCTCTTTTTGATGCAGAATAGAGGAAGAATAACTTGATGTCCTACAATAGAGATTCCTGCTATTTTATCACTTAATTCAATTCTCTCAAGGTTATTTCTGATGTTTTTCTGATGTTTAATAACTAAACATCAAGCTCTGTTTTTTGCTATCTGAATTAAGAGGGATTCTCTGCTTTGATCTGGACACATGGATGTCAGGTGCAAACTAAATTGGAAATGACTCACAGAAACTTGTCAACACATTCCTGCCTTTTGTTTTTAGAAATTGGAAAAATACATAATAATCTTCATAGGGTGTCTTTATTGAACTAATCCATGTAGAAATTGCATAGTATTCTATATAAGAAGCAGGAAATTTTACTTCTAAAGTATGAATGGCTAGAGGGAAAACAGGAAAAATCATGTGTAAATCCATTTAGTCTCGGAGAACATTTACATGATCAATGTTATGTGCTTAGATATCTCTTTATCACTCAAGTTAATCCACAATAAAATAATTATGGAAAGAGATACTAAAACAGTTTTCTATGCTGCCTGTCCTATGAAATACACATTCAATGTTTGTAACAACATCCATTTTTCTATTAGCCGCCATCAATGGATAGTAGCAGGCAGGACTTCACTAGCTGTTTACTCTAGATTAATTCCATAAATTAGTCTGTCACATACATGTAATATGATATGTTGGATAATAAGAAAGCAGAGAAAAGACCTGGATAGAAATATTTAGAGTTATTCTCAGCATAGATCAAAGGCACAAAAGACAACAATAGAAAAAAAATGCAGGTGCCAAAGCAACCACTTTGTCATCACATCATGGAGTTTTCTACTTTACTGCTGAAACTTTGTGTTATTTGGAGGACAACTAAATTGCCTAAATTGTTATAGATTCTTCTGTTCAAATTTTGCTGAAACTGAGGAACCCTAAAGTTTTGCTTCAGTCCTAATTGTTCAGAGAACTACTAAATCCAACAGAACCTTGTCTCCAGAAGTTCAAACAAAGCCTCTCTTATAGTGTTTCAGAGGGCAGCACAGGGCATTTGATAGCGGGTGAATTTTAGATTTGTGTGGAAAAAATATGAACACTTGTTTTTATGCAGTGTATGTATTGTAAACTGCCAGTTTGCTTAGGCAGTTTATCAATAACCACATCATTAAATGTATCTGCAGTGTGTGCAGAGACCTGTACTTATCTTTATTTTGAATTTCATATGTTTAGGGAATCAACTGTTAACACAATTAGAGAGGGATGGATTTTTTTAAATTACTTTACCTGGCAAATGAACAAGTGGTTCATACAATATGAATTGAAATCACTCTACACTGAAATGCTATAGCCATGCTCCTTTTAGGTGACAGGGATACTGTGAAGTAACATAAAATGTTTGACACCAGTTAGCTGTGCGCAGCTAAGACCAAATTCATTAAGCTAAAACCTCAGAATGGTTTACTCCATTACTTTATTACGTCTCTGATGGGAAGTATAATCAAAGTTGCATTGGCCGACTGCTTGGGATGGGTCAGAAATCAGCTAAAGTTTGTAACTTTGAGCTGGCCTAGTAAAGCTATTTCCAGAAACAGAGTTGAATATTTTTCTGAGGCAAAATGTTTGCATATTTTTATGCATCTTATTAATTTCTTAAAGCGGTATTTAACACACTGTAGTCATACTGCCTAACTCAATCCTAAGCTTATTGTTCAGTAGTCAACTGCCATCTGTGACAGTCATGTATCAATGTTCATTTTTTTTATAAAAGGGCAAATTAGACTTTTTAATGGGCTTCAGAACAAAAAGTGTACATAAATTAAACATTCAGCCTTATCTTGCTTTGTTTGTTACATGGTGTAAAATACATTAGAATGGCACTGTGGGAGGTAACTGTCATTCATTGAAAGTAAAAAAATGCAGCTAGGTGGATTATACTAAAGGTAAAAGTCGAACTCCACTCGCTGAATAGCTTATGCCTGATCTGAATCACACTGCCATAAGCATCCATGGGCAGGGTCTCCAGGGAAAGCACTTCCAGATAAATACTTTGAAAGATGAAAAAGGAAAGTATTCTGAAACAAAACATACACAAGGCATTAACTACAGTCATTTGCTGATGCTGAGCTACAGCATAAACTCTACATTAAAAGGAAGGGATCTTCTCAAAAGATAAAAAAAATGGACATCAGAGAGCAGAACGCTAATGTCAGCACTATTGCCACTGACTTTTTTTGCCAAAAAGCCAATTTAAATTACATTACACCAGCTGTCATAAAATGGTTCTGTCACAAAAAAACCCTCAAACTTCTACCCAAAAGGTGCAGGAAATATTCTTGTTGAATCAAATCACAAAATAATTGTTTCTGTCCCACATAGGAATTTGTTTTAAGAACCCAGATACTCTTTCCCTTGCATTAACAGGGTCATTATTCTTGGTTCCATAAAACAACATGTAGGCACCTATTCCATTTATTCCATCATAGTTGCACCCTTTTTTCCACTTACAGGTTTCAACATAGGGAGATAGGGGCCAGTTGGCATGAATGAGGACAGCATACAGTGAGAAAACTCACTGATTCTACACCTAACTTGGAAATTTTGATGATTTGAGAAATGATGTACTCTTCCCAATGGAAACTGCTGAATGAAATAAGGGTATACACAGCAATCATACTCTACTTGCCCCATAACATTCCAGGATCCCTCCTGATTTTATTTCATGGAAAACCTAGAGCAACCAAAGCGCATGAATTTTATTTCAGTTGTGCTGCAACTGATCTGAAACAATTAGATCTCCTAGAACAGGATTTGTTCCAGATTTGAAACAACGTAAGTTCTGTTCCATGCATACTAGATGTTGCTGAATTACATCTTCCAGAATTCCAGCCTTGTAAAAATGTTAGACGTTATAATTAAGCAAGAGTTGGATGGATATAGACTTTCAACATCTAATTTAACTAATGCAACTTTGATTATGGAGCTCAAAAATAAATCAGAAGCCCAGGATTTATATGGCTGATTCATAATCTACAAAACACTGAAAAGGGCAGCTGCTCAAAAGTATAGAAATGTTGGACTATGGACAGAAAAACTAGACTGAACATGACTTAGAACCTCCTTGCTGTCATTTCACTGAACTTTAATAACAATATAGGTAGCTAATCAAAGTAATGTTAAAGTGGATGCTCTTTAGTTGGACTTTCAAAAAGCTGAGCTTTTTAAAGACGCCTCAAAATTTTTTGAACAAATAAAGATGAACTGTAGAGTAAGAAGACAGATCTGTTTATATTAATTGGGTAAAGAAGTAAAATAGCAACTTCCCACAAAGAAGGAAAGTTTTTCCATAATTTACATATAAAAATATGTAAGTTCTTTAAGATCCTTTTTGAGAACAATTAATTCATGAGCAACATGACTTAAGGAAGAACTATGAGTTTGCCACATTTGCTGTGGATATCAATAGGGCATGTTGCTTAAGGTTGAAGTACTACATAAT
>JANHZU010003346.1:19986-30433 GCA_032468055.1 Acrochordus granulatus
GGAGGCCTCCAAGGTCCCTTCCAGCCCCGGGTTCCATAACTCATCCATAGTGAGAGGAAGATACTTCCTCAGCTGGCCAATTTTACTTGTCGCATTGTTGGCTGAGGTCCTCCTGCTGGGTGGCCCTTTTGAGTGGCTGGGAACCTTCTCTTGGTTTTATGAGTCCCAGACAGAGATATGACTAGATTTTTCTAATTTAGTTTGGTCTGCTTCCATTTTTCTCCTCGACCAGCATGACCAATGCTGAGGGATGCTGCGACATGTATTTTTGCAGTCGTTGGCCACAAGCTGTGATATGACCAGATACAGCCTTGACCCTGAATTCAGTTCTTGTTGGCTATTATCCTGGTAAGTCTCCTTCAGAAGGTGTGTGTGATCCTCTAGATCTCCCTACAAAACTTTGGGGGCACAGATCTTCCGTAGCTTCATGCGCAAAGTGGCATCCATGGGCCTTTAAAAGCAAGCAGGCACGTGGGCAAGGTTTCAAGACGGGGTGTTTGAAGCGGGGAGGGGGTCATAAAGCCTTGTTGGAGAGTGAGAGAAGGGTGTGATTCTCGAGAGGAGACCTGCAAGAGATAAAAAGACAGTGAATACAGATACGATTTCAGGAAGATCGGCTGGAGATGATCCTCCTACGGACGTAGGTTTTTCTCAAAGAGGGCAGCAAAGACATATGAACCTTTCGGTGTCCTGATAGAAGAGAATATTTGTAGCTCAGGATTGAAGGGGGGTCCTCCGTGCTCTCTGAGCTTGGCTGTTTTCCCACAGACGTTTCATTACCAGACTAGGAGACGTCATCCACGTTAGAAGGGAGTGGGGTCTGCTCTCCATCCTTCTCCTTTCCAGCACTGATGACGTTACCTAGTTGCGGTAAGGAAACATCTGCAGGAAAACAACTCAGAGAGCACCAAGGACTCCACACTTAGGTGTCCTTCAGGCGACCCGGCCTACAATTTCCACCGAGCTGGTGATTGCACAGGCTGGGGATGATGGGTGTTACATTCCAAGCCAGGCGGAGAAAGTTTTGTCACAAAGAGAGATGTACAGTACTTGGCTGGTCGTGTGGAAGGCGCTTTAAAAATGTTGGGTGACCGTGATCAGATGGGGTCAAGATAAAATATCGGACGAGACAAAAAGGCACCCGTCGGTGTTGGTGGCCTTGGCGCTTGCCAACATGGCGATCCTTCTTATCTAGCTGTTTGCCCCCAGTGCGTGAAAGATACTGCCGATCAAAAAATATCTGCTGTCTGAACAGGTTACGGGGAGCCTACAGACCCTGTTGTGCCATGTGGCCTTCTGCACCCCTCCCTCTGGTCAAGACACACATAATGTTCCCTGCTGGAACATCCAAAGGAGAAGACAAGCCAACTTGTCCAGTTGGCCAGAAAAGATAGATCATAGACAAACCAGGGCTAGTTAACTTGTGAGAAGGGAAACTAAGAATCACCCAACCAAAAACAACCAATCAGAACCCAAGTACAAGAGTTAGGCTCTGATCACACTGCCAAAAGTTGAGGTCAGTTTTCTCCATGATCATTCCAGGGAGTCACATCTCTGTGAAAACCCAGTTCTGCTGTATGTGAGGTTTTTTAAAGGGTTCAGCAAAGCTAGAGGAGACCTCCTACTTTGGGGGGAGAGGTCTTTGCTTGAGGTTGACTTTAGTCCTGCCTTGGGTTCATCTAGCAGCCCCCCACCCCTCCTCGTCCCCCAAATTAACGGCAACAATTGTTTAACATCCTGAGGCACATGTCATTCTTATACACAACGAAGAAATAAGTTTGAGAGAGGAATATTATCACGCCAATTTTGAACTGTTCATTAAATGGAAATGAAAAACAGTCTCTGAACAAGATCACTTATATTTTATTTTATTTCATTTTATTTAAAGCTGTCTGGAGGCAGGGAGATTGGTTATGAATTGGTTGGGAAACAATGTGCAGGAGAATTAACTCATTCCTGATCTACACGAACTTTCCACCTCCCCCACCCCCCAAAAATAGGGGGTGAATAATAAAAAATAGGCAGAGAATAATAAAAAATAGGCAGAGAAAATAGAGAGCAGGTAACCAGGAGTATCTTTATTATCTTGCAGAGTGGTTGGGTTCACACAAACAGGTCAATTAAAGAATTAGTGGGTGCATTTCAGCAACATGCAAATCTTGGTTAGTATTAAGTGAGTTAATCCTGTATTTTGTGGCTTAGCTGAATGAAGCATATGGTATAAACGGAGCCAGAGTGCTAAACAGCAGAGCAGGATTCAATTCGTACAACCATGTAACCCACTTGGGCGCCTTCCAAATGTCTGGATGAAAAACATGCACATGAAAATCGGAAGTTTCGTAGGGTCATGTTTGGGATTGGAATAATGGAGAAATGGTTTGAACTAGATACTATCCTGCATATTACTGATAGATAGTCTTTGATTTATGATTATTCATTTAGTGACCATTCAAAGTTATGATGGGGCTGGGAAAAGTGACTTACAACCTGTCCTCGCATTTATGACTGTTGCAGCAGTTCCTGCGGTCACGGCCACCAGCATGTATTTAGGATGGGGTTGCCGCACCTTGGGTCACAGGATCGCCCCTTGCGACCTTTCCGGGCAGCTTTCGACAAGCAAAGTCAGTACATTCGCCATTACCCATGTTGGTTCTCGGGCCGAGAGATGGACCTTAACCCAAATTCATTCAAGAGCTTCTATGTTTGAAGGCCTTCTTGGCGTCATCTTGGAGTTCGTCTACCACCTTCCACGCTGGATCACATTCCTGAGCAATGACTCCAAATTATTATTTTTTTCATGAGATGGTCGAGACTTTGGCGGAAAGCTTAATGATGGCACGTGGCCCCCAGACCCCCTCCCCTTTCTTTTTTCTCGAGAAGTTCAGGAGTGGCGTGAATTTCCAACTCCTAGATTTGGTTTCTTCAAAGTCACAACATCATTCTTCTCTGGAAAGACTGATGGGCCAATATAGGGCTGGAAAACTGGTTTATTTATTTATTTTTAAAAAGAGAAGCTGGCCTCCGAACCATTGAGGTAACGTGGTGACGAGGTGGCGATAGATATCTCCAGAGCTGAGTTGTCCTGTCATCCCTTTTGAAGGCATTTCTAAAGCACCTTATTCATCTGTCCTTCCAGTTAAACTTTTTCTCAGCTGAGTGTCCAATTTGGTCATAAAATTCAACATTTTACCCACCCGCTACCGTGATTGGCCTTCTTTTTATAAAAATGTGGTCAAGATTCTTCTCCTAAAAGTGACTGGATTGCTGAGATTTCAACAGGAACATTCTTTGCGGCAGCAGAAATCATAAAACTGGGATTAAACGACCAGACCAGAACTGAAGTTGCAGTTTACCCATTTTACCGTACAGCAAATTGGGGCAGGAAGGGGAGAGAAAGGGAAATTGCAAGCTGCTAAAAGTAATTTAATTGTTAGAACAGGCCAAATTCCACCCGATCTACTTGCTTTAAGAACCGTGCTTCAGTCTGAGTCATAATTTTTTTTCCAATTCAACTGGCTTCACTGATTTATATGTTCTTTTTCTGTTTTCCATTTTATTACTTTTTCAAACAACAACAACAACAAAAAAACCCGCAGTGAAATAGCCGAAGAAACAATATATTATTCAAAACCCAGGCTGGAAATTAAGAGATCTCTCTTTTTTATTTTCCCTGATTCTTTTTGTTCTGTTTACTTATTTATTTTGTGATACATGAAAAAAGCAAAAAAGCATCACAGAAAGGCAAATGGAGGCACTGCACAATTACATCTTAATGCTTGTTTATTTAATGCTACACAATACAGTTATGAACAGGGAGTTCATTTAACAATAAAAAGAATCAAGTACATAAGGTAGCATATTGAGCCCAAAAGTCTAATTAGTTCTTCAGATGAGAGTCTTGGGAGCCGAAAGCAGAATTAAAATCTTTGATCCGTTGTATAATTGATGGAGAATGAGTATTTTTCCCACCTCTTTGCAATAATAAATATATGTTGAATCTGTTTCTGGGGTCCACCTTTCAATTTTCAAACTGCCAGAATATAATTCAGAAGAACTGACCGATTTATGGGGGGAAAAGAGCCTTCCAAAGTCAAATTAATATGAGAATTTGTATGGACAAATGCTGCGTCTTGAGCGGCACAATTTCTGTGTGAACAAACAAGCACACAGATTCATATGGATGGTGGTTACTACTTAGCCTCCTTTTTAATATTGACGCTCACACACTGCAACTGCTCTGTGACTGTGGTCTTTCCTTCCTGTTCACGTTGTGATGAAATTTGCCTTGCAATTGCTCAGAATTTTTTTACCTTCCGTCTTTCTGCCTTTGCCAAGGTGGCTGAGAATGTCTTTACACATCTGCCCGTCCACCAAGTTGTTTCTTTCACACAGTGGTGCAGAATAAAAGAGAGATCACACCCAGTGGCCCACTTTCCATGTCTCCTGCTATTGTTACGCATGCAAAGGGTATAACTCAGTAAGTAACTCAGTGGCCAGCAAAAAATAAATATCGAGACCAACAAACAGAAAACATCTGCAGGAGAAGAAAGGCAAGTAGCATAACAATGTTAATAATAATATATTAGGACACTAAAGAAAAGAGTAATTCTCAATGATTAATTATTTTAACATTATTGTAAAACGGTCGTCTATCAAGAGGCCTCGACTTACAACCATTCGTTTAGTGACTGTTCGAAACTGCAACAGCACTGAAAAAAGTGAGTTCTGACCGGTCCTCACACATACAACCGTTGTAGTCTTGTGACCAAAATTCAGCATGTATTTATGACTATTGCAGCATCCAGGATCACCGTCTGCAGTCTTCCCAGCCAGCTTCTGAGGAACCAAGTCAAAAAGGGAACGTGTGGTCCACTCAACAGCTGCGGTGATTCGCTTAACAATCATGGCAAAAAGGCCATAAGATTGAGCGTGACCCACTTAACAACCGCCTTGCTTAGCAACAGAAATTCTGGTCCCAATTGCAGTTGTAAGTGGAGGACGACCTGGATAAGACCGGAGTACCATGAAATGAAAGGCCTTACCAGATGGTTCCTAAAATAAAATCTGTCTTTTACATCTTGGCCTGGGGGCTGAAATCCAATGTACATAAAAGGGTTAAACCTGGATTAATTGATGACTTTTGGGATTAATAAGTCACAGCATGGCTTCCCCTGTCTCTGGAAAATGTAAATGGATGGATGGACGGATAGATAGAAAGATAGGTAGGTAGGTAGGTAGGTAGGTAGGTAGACAGGTAGACAGGTAGATGATAGATAGATAGATAAATAGATAGATAGATAAATAGATAGATAAAGGTAGGTCGGTAGATAGGTAGATAGGTAGACAGATAGGTAGACAGATAGGTAGACAGACAGATGGATAGATAGGAAGGTAGATAGATAGGTAGGTAGGTAGGTAGATAGGTAGATAGGTAGGTAGATAGATAGGTAGGTAGGTAGGTCGGTAGATGGATGGATGGATGGATGGATGGATGGATGGATGGATGGATGGATGATAGAAAGATAGATGGATGGATGGATGGATGGACGGACAGACGGACAAATGGATGGATAGATAGATGATAGATAGAATGAATGAATGAATGAATGATGTCTCCTCTTGCTTTTATTTGGGTTTTTTTCCCCACCTGTTTTGCCTGATAATTGATGTTGGTGTTCGCTAACGCTTGATAAATAAGCATCACCTGCTCTGCCGCCAGCTGAACGGAGCGGGGCGTGCGCTTGCTTTGCTCCCAATATTGGGATTGGCCGTGTGTGCGCAGGGGGCAAAGCAAAATGGGAATTCACCCCTTGTCCCTTTCCAGCAACAAAAGGTGTGTTGCTGCTGGTGCTTTGTCGCTTCCTGGTCTACGCCCTCCAGTCTGGAACAGGTTTTTCTATCCTGTTCGCTTCTTTTGGGATTTAATGAGAATATAGGAAGCCAGCAGGGTCAGAGACGCCGAGTTGGCCAAGAAGCGCAAGGACAGCTCGCTTTTCCCGGGAGAATTTCAACAAAATTCTCTTCCCTCTCAAAAGCATTTTTGTTTTTTCATTTATCTGGGAACTGGGAAGAAGGAAAAGGAGGAAGCTTCTTCCTGTCCCAGCACTGATTTACTTTTATTTGTTTAATCCTTTGGGGGGTTTTTTTAAAAGGAGTTTTTGTTGAGCAGAAAACCTCTCTGTGTGTCTGTGTGTGTTTAAAAGAAAATGCAAAGTTGGGTCTGGCCTGGACCGAAGCGAACGGAATCATTTTTAGGCTTCAGCCAAGGTGAGTGAGGAAATCAACCCTTTCCTTCTGGGTTATTGGTTTGGAATCAGTCGCTTCTCGGCGTGAAGGACCTGGCGTGAAGGAATGGAAAGATGCAGCTGGCAGGCATCAGAACGAGCCTTTTCGGGGTTAGGGTTCATCTCGCCATCAGGATCAAGGGTAGCGGTGCCAGGTGCTTGTGGCTGACTTTCAACTGGAGGTAGCAGGAGTCATTCAAATTGAATTTCCCTTGTTTTGTAACAACCAAAAGGTTTTGATATGTCCCTATTTAAGCATCCTTGCTCCAGAGGTTTAATCCCGAAGCCAGAACTGAGTGTGGGTGATACCCCTGGATGATGTGCGGCCATGCAGGTCCCCAACCGGGCACCCTCTGGATACGTTGCTGCACATTTTCACCCAGTAAGCTAATTGTTTGCAAAGCGCCAGGGTGGGGATCGGGAGTGATTGCTGCTGAGCTGAAATGAAGGAATGCCTGGTTGAGTGTTGTCGTAGACCAGCCCGCAGACTGAACAGAACATGTGCAAAACGCAGAGCTCACAGCAAAGCTGCACTCATATTCGTGCAGGCTTCCACGCTCCACGGTTTAACCTTAAAAATGGAATGTTCTGAACCTGGGTGGTTCTCTCTTGGGGGTAAAATAAAGACTTGGGAGTGGATCCCTGCCAAACATGGCCAAATACAGGTAGTCCTCGACTTATGACGTCATCGAGCATTGTCCGCAATGGGTGATTTTTCCTGGAAACCAGAAGGAAATGCCAGTTTCCAGCAAAAAAAAATGTCTTAAATCAAGGTCACATGACTGCAGGATGCTGCAAATGGCCATAAACGGAGGCCAGTTGCTGAGCGCCCAAGCGACTGGTCATAAGTTGAGGACTACTCCTCTGAGGTCAGCTCTGCTTTCTTCTACACTGAATGACCGGATTCTTTTTTCTTTTTTAAATTTGTGTCTGGAAGGCACGAAAGCAGCCTTTCCTACGGAGCGTGGCTGACTCCAGGTGTGTTGGACAACAACTCTCACATCCTGTTCTGGGCTAGCGGGGGAGAATGGGGTCTGTAGTCCAAAGCAGATCTGGAACCAGGCAAAGGCGGAAGATAGAAGCGGCAGATAAAAAATAATTACTTCCTCAAGTCATGGCTTTGGCTAGCTGAAACTGCTGGCTGGCTGTGAAAAGTCATCAGAACACACTTCACGGCTGTCAGTAACGTTGGGTCACCCATGCCTGGAGAACTTGGCCTAATTAAACCACAGTCTACCCCACAGAGGCAGGATTTGTGTCTGCGCGCTCTCTGGAGCTCAGGGCTAATTTCCTGCCCGCAAAGAGTGAGTGGCCAACTTTACTGCCCATAAATTTCCATCGAGGTTTACAAGATGCCGGGAAGGACACAACCTTCATGCGCTACTCACCATCCCTCCAGGCAGTAGGAACACCAGCCAGCCAGCTGCAGCTGTCCAGAAAAGAGAACCTGACATTCACTTCACGCTCATCCATCCAGGCACTTCCATGCAAAGCAGGCATTTTTTAAAATATTGAGCCAATTAGATGCTGGAAAATATGTGGCATGAGGGAGGGGAGATCCCTTTCAGTATGAGAGTCGACGCTGCGAATAAAAGAAGGGTGGGATGAAAGCACGTTGCATCAAAGTCTGGGAGCTCCAGCATCCTCCCCAGAGGATTTTGTTTCAAGGAAAAGAAGATTGGGGTGATGGGAGTACAGGATTTTAAGAAGAGCACCTAATCTTGGCATTGGGAGACCTCCATGTCTGAATGGCTGAAGGGACCAACAGTGGGACCGTGGAGCTGCGGTTTGAGCAGCAGGACTTGGGAGCAGAACCATCCATCATCAGGATGAAAAGAAGCCAGTCGGGGATTATCGGCAGGGCGGGGGTTAAAAAAAATCAAGGTGGTGGCCACCACACACAATCAAAGTCTGGACTCTTCCTTACTCAGGTCATGATCCATGTAGAACAGAAGCAGGTCCATGGTTGTGGGCACCATCATGACCGTTGGGAGCCTCTCCTTGTGGTCATTTCTGAAGCTATCCCCACCCCCAGACTTAACCCAACTGGCTCTCCTCAGTTAGAAATCTGTGAATCCACGTCAATATCTAAAATCAAGCTTCCCTAACACCTTACCAACTACGACTGTTTTGGGAGCAACGTTGGGTTGAGTTGACCAGATGGATGAAAAAAAAACCAGTCAAGACTTAAGTATAAAACTTAAGAAGTAATTTTTAAAAAAATCCTAAAAGAAGGCAATGGCAACCCTTCTTTGTAGGGTACTTCTGTACCCTGGAGAGAAAAAAGAGGGTCTACATCTAGACAGGAGATGAACTTGAGACCTACATCACGTGGGAATGTGTCAGGCTCCAAAAACCAAGAAAGACATGTGGAGTTACTTGCAGGCAGTTTCCTTTATAGGTCCTCACTTACAGACAGAAATCTTCCCAAGCTAAAGCAGCTCCTCTACGGAGGAGGTATCTTGAGCCTCTTCCTTCCAACCAAACTCTCTAACCTTCACCGTCGCTCGGTCCTCTGGAACGCAGGCTCTCCCTCTTGGGAATCCAGACCACATTCCGCCACAGGACATCTCGCTGACCCTGACTGACCTCAAAAAAGCTATGCATGGTTGGACCTGGTAAGTACTTCGATGGCAGATCACAGGACATCCCAGGACTGTAGATTAGACTAGGAAGGTGAAAAAAAAGACTTCCTGGAGAAGGCGATGGCACACCACTTCCATGAAGACTACATGAGTACCATGAGTAGGTCAAGCCCTTGATTTTAGATGATCAAAACCTAAGCTTATGTTCGAGTGCCCATGGAGGTTGGCTGGAGGCTCCGGGGTCTGCAGCCACCCGATGTACCTGCAGGCTGCCCAGTTGGGAAAAACCAGCCTAATCAGCTCCCACTTCTTCTCCTTCTCTCTGCAGAGATCCGTGAGGCATTCAAGGTCTTCGACCGAGACGGCAATGGCTTCATCTCCAAGCAAGAGCTCGGCACCGCGATGAGATCTCTCGGCTACATGCCCAACGAAGTGGAGTTGGAAGTCATCATCCAGAGGCTGGATATGGATGGTAAGGCTTTTTTGGAGACGGGAGGAGAGGTTGAGGACTACCTTGTTTTTTGTTTTGTTTTGGAGTTTCTCATCAACTTTCTTCGTCCCCCGGTTCAACCGCTTCATCGCCTGGTTTTTAGCCGGCTATGGAGGCTGGGAATGTTGCAGATCATAAACCGACATGGCTAGATGGTGGTGTCGTAAAGCCGCAGCCGCCGCCTCCTCTTTTTTCCATCACCACCACTGCTTCTCCTCCTTCTCCACCAACGCTCTTTCTCCTTCTCCTTCACCCCTCCTCCTCCTCCTTTTAACGAGACCTGATTTTTATCAAATTGAGCTTTAGCTCCTTTCCTTGATTTCACTTTCATTTCTGCTCTGGGCAACTGGTCCGCAGGCACAGAGCGAGCCTGAGTCTCAGGGAGGCAACACAGAAACGTACCTGCAGAGGCTGGTTAAACGGTCACAAATGCCTCGCTGTCTTTTTCCCAAATCACACGTGGTCCCAGCAAGAGAAAAGGGAAGGCAAAGTACAGACAGGGGAGGTAAGAGGTTTTTGCCTTGTGCTCCTTGGGGAAACTTCCCATTTGGAAATTGCTTGCTTTCTTCGGGGATGTTCACAGCTTTCCAGTCCAGCCTTCAGCCTTAGTGTTTCCTTCAAGAAAAGCGCAGAAGTCTTGGACTGCGGTGACGGAGGCCAGGAGGATGGATCTGGTTGTGAAAGTCAACGTTCTGCTGGAACCAGAACCTTTCTTGCTGGAATTAATGGGTCCAGAATCGTAGAAGAGCCGTGGAAGATTATTTTTACATATGATCACTGCTGTCCGACTCTTCTGTGGGCAAAAATGGAAAGAGTCTGAAATACCCATAACGAAGGAAGGGATGGTGAAGTTGACGAAATTGCCTTGTTTGAGTAGGGAAAAATCACCCACATTTGTCAGTCCTGAAGGACTTTTTGCTGAAAAAAAGAGAAAAATGAACTTGTGGTTTATGGGCCTGAAGTTTAGAAAGGGGAGCTGATGGAAAGAAGGAAATTGCAAGGTACCCTGAGAGAAGGTAAAATATAAATGCATTTATTACTGTTGTTGAAAGATTGGAAGCCTTTATAACCTTCCTTCCTCCCTCCCT
>JANHZU010003346.1:43125-60131 GCA_032468055.1 Acrochordus granulatus
AGTCAAGGCGACCTGTATCTTCCCATCTCCTGGAAATAAGTACTGTAGCTGGCTTGTGTCTTGCAGACACAGATCTTGCCCAACTTTTATGAAAGTTAGGAAGGACCTCTGTAAAATTTATTGCCAGGAGCTGGCTATTCATCTCTGCAGTTTAGCATATCTGAATGCGACTGGTTACTCTCTTGACCTCAATAGTGGTTTATTGTATTCCATTTCAGAGTCAAGCCCAGTCAGGTATCCAGACAACTTCTGCCCCTGGGAACTGCCACTGGACTGGCAATCTGTTCTTCATGGATTTATTCCATATATTTGTAAGCCACTCCTATTACAGACTCTAGGCAGCTCCCCATAAAAAATAAAATACAAATCATAAAAGCAGAACATTCCAATGTAAAGCCATTAAGCTAAAACTCAGAGGCATATATCAAAAATCTATCTTCCAAAAGCCTGGCAGAAAATAATAATCTCCATCTATTTTGTAGACGAATTTGGGGAGGGTTGTCTTAACCTTGAGTGGGCAACCCGTCCAAAGGCAGCAACTGAAAAGGTCTACTCGATGTCCAAGCCCCCATCCCTGGAGGCCATCAGAAGTCCTTTCCTGCCTTGACTGCCCAGGGTTGGCCAACCCACAGTTGGTGGTCCTCTAACCATAAGCACCTACTTCCATCAAGATCCGATAATGTATAGGCATTTTGTGGTACTGGTGTTCCTCACGTTATTCCTTGGCTTCCCATGATGGGAGGAATGCCCCATGGCAGTGCCACCATTTTCAAGGGTGCCATTCCCCACCCTGGGTTTCTCCTTTTGGCCTTTGGAAGATACATGGACTTCAACTCCCAGAACTGATGTCCACGTATCTTCAAGGTGCGAAGGAACACTGCCTTAACCATTGGCTGGTGACATCCTGTCTGGAAGTTCTTGAAGTCCACCTGGATCCTTCTTTTGTCTCAAAATGGGCCACCGTGAAGCTTCAGGGACTAGTTTGGCCAGACATCAATTTCCAGGTTTCATTTGTGCTCCTCCAAATATTGCAGAATGAAACTTTCCCACAAGCCTAGGTAGCACAGTTAATGAGGAAGGAAACGGAGAGCAAATTCTGGAGATTCGCAGCACTGCATCCTTTCCCTGGAGAGTCTGAGATCTGGTGACTTCACATGTTGTCCTTTCTTGGCCAGTCTCCCACACCTTCTTCCTATGCCCTGTTCTCTGGTCTCCTGTTGAGTCAACCTCCCTCTTTTTGGCAACACTCTCCTTGAAGAAATCTGGCCAGCCTTTCCTCTCGGGACACCCCAACTTCTTGGAAAATACAGCTTTTAATCAATACCATTGACCTGTTCCTGGCTTTCGGGGAAGGAAAGAAGGAAGGATTTCCATGTACTCCCTTTTCCAGACCTCCTATCTTGGTTTTGCTATCAGTCTTCTATTTTTTGTCAACGTTCTGCAGTTACTAAGCAAACATCTGCCTTCCCCAGATTACTGGGAGAGCGCTTCCTTGTCTGACCCCTCCTGTTATAGAATGGTAGGGCTGGAAGGGACCTTGGAGGTCTTCCATTCCAACCCCTTGCCCAAAGCAGGAGTCCTTCTACCATCCCAGACAAGGGATTGTCCAACCTTTTCTTGAAAACCTCCAGCGATGGGACATTCGCAACTCCAGGAGGGAAGCTCTTCCATTGACTGATCATTCTCACCACCAGGAAAGTATTAATCATTGAGTAATAAATAATTTATTTCCAGGTTGGATCTCCCTGAGCTTCCACCCACTGCTTCGCGTCCTGCCCTCAAGTGCTGTGGAGAACACATCAACACCCTTGATTCTTCCCTGTGACAGCCCCTCAAGTATCGGAAGAGGCTATCCTGTCTCCCCGAAGCCTTCTCTTCCGTAGGCTAAACAAACCTAGTTCCCTTAGCCATTCGCCATGCAATTTAGTTTCCAGACCCCTTTTCATCTTCGTGACTCTTCTCTGCACGCTTTCTAGGGCGGCCTCAATGCTTTCTTCTTTCCTGGATTCTGCTGTGGAGGGTGCCATTCCCCGACTCAATAAAATGAGCCTGTTTCTCAAAGGGGGACCATTTTGGCTCTCTCGCTGTCGGCATTTGTTGGCCGAGCCTGCCAGGAACCTGAGTAATACATCGCCCTCAGCATGGAAATGGGAAAAGTGGAAAGGGCTCATTCGCTGGGACACATCTGCAGCTTTTCTGGGTCTCTCCTGTGCTGTGCAGAATTGGCCTGTTCTTTGTTGACTTGGGCTGCTTTGCAATTCTTTGCTCTTCTATTAAAAAATAATAATCTCCAGCCAGCAACCTAATCTTTTGCAACATGCCCAAGTGTGCTTTTATCCCAGTTGGCATTTCTCATTCATTCTTGATCATAAATAGCCGCATTGATTTTAGAGCAACTCTACTGGCCTTGAACACCTTTGCAAATGGAAAAGGCTCCAGATGGGTCCAAATTGCACCAAATCAGGCTTATCTGAAGCACCATTTCTCAACTAAGCCACGAATGACTGGATTTGCACAAAAGGCTACCTGATAAACCATGATTTATCAACCACAATATTAGGCTCATCCAACATGCTAAATCCAAAACCAGAGAATACTGGCTCATGCATGAATGCTAAGTATGGTTTGTATTGGCATGCTGCTATTTGATGACTTCTCCAACAAATCATCATTAAAAAAATTAAGCATGATGTATGAGCCCAGCCAAAGGGTCCTTTGCTTAAGGAATATCTAGTCATACAAAAACTTTTTGCTCTAATTCCAATTACAAGCAATCCTTATTACCCACAGGTTGTATAGCTGCAAATATGGATTGTAACCCCAAAATCAACACAGGTAGACCTTGACTCAGGACCATTCATTTAGCAACTGTTCATAGTTATGACAGTGCTGAAAATATGTGACTTATGACTGGTGCTCAAACTTACTATGTTCGCAGCATCCTGCAGTCACATGATCACCATTTGCAACCTTTCCAGTTGGCTTCCAACAAGCCAAAATCAATAGGGAAGCTGATAGGAGGCTTTAAGTCGTGGTCACATGATTCCTCACTTAACTACTGCACCACTTAATGACTTTTCCAATCCTCATTCTCGTCTTAAGTTGAGGACTACCTGTACTCATGATGCTTTCAGAGTTATTTGTAAACATCCGCAGAGCAGTGAAAATTTTGAGTCACTGCTCTGCGCATTTCTGCCTCTTCTCAGTGATCTCATGGCCATGATTAAAATGGCCATTAAAAGTAAGATTTTTAAAAAATAAAACTTTAAATTCTTAAAAAAATCTTTATTTCCCCCAGGATTTTTTTTACTTACAAGAAATATATATATATATATATACACACATACACTTTAAATAAGGTATCTTTAAACAGAAACACAATTTAAAAAAAGTTAAGTATTGATTGGTTGATGAAAATGTTGTGAGTAGAGCTTGTAGGAAGCAAAGCCTGAATTTCCTAGGAGCAGCTATTCAGTATTGGATAATTCAGTGCTCGTGGTGACTTTATAGAACGTACCCACTGCAACAAGAATTTACTATATTTATTCTTTTGCCCTGGCAAGTGTCCAGTGCCTGTTAGACACTTAATTCTTATTAATATGCAACCTTCCCTTGTTGATGCTTAAACGAAGCAACTCCTGAGGGTGAAGACGGAGAGAAGGATTGCAGGGCTGTAAAACTTGCCCATCAAAGGCAAGTCCTTTCTTTGCTGCTCAAGCTCACCACTGCAGATCAAGGAAGGTCCCCTGGTGCTGTAAGTAAGTAATGGGGACAATTTAAATAAATATAATACTGTCCTGCTATCTCCCTTAATGTTCCTCTAGTTTGGCATCTGTTTTGCAAATTCTAGATAAGCTGGCAGCACAGAAATTTCTGAAAACATGTATTTGATTAGATTCTCTAGCTTTCCCAGAGGCAGACAAGAGAATCCTCAGCAGCATTAAATGGTCCAGCATTTCAGTTCCATCCATTCTCATCCCCAGTGGAGGCCTGAGGGAATCCTCCAGCCACCAGGAGGGGGTGCTCTCAGAGAAGGTGGCAATTCCTGAACGGGCGGCCAACCAGGTGGATATTGGAAAACCAATTCTTCTTCAGAAAGAGGACTAGAAGAAAAGAGAAATCCCACTTAGGGAAAAAAATAACATTTGCACAATAACACTTTTTTTCATACCTCTAAGCAGTAAGTCAACAATCCTTGAAACAATCCTGTGAGATAGGGCCCATAACATGAAGCAAGACCACAAAGGGGAACTGCGTGGTTGAATCTGTTGCAGGAACCTGTCTTAGCATCTTGGTGGGAACTAGACCATCAATTAAGCTGTAATGTGTTTTTCTGTTTGGGCATAGCACACAATTGTGCATACAAAATGGGTCTTTTCTTAACTCAGTGCAGGGTTAAGTGGGTAGTGGCCCAACCCACCTAAGGCCAGCAAAGAGATCAATGGCAGGCTCTTCTCCTGGGAAGAAGAATATCCAATACAGTGGAGAAATGTGTCCACTTAGCCAGGAAGCAGCAGTGTGGAGGAGTCAGAAAAAGCCGTTTCTCAGAAGAGCATAAAACGAAAACTGGCTTTTTCCCAAACGTTCCCCAATGGAGTTACTGGCAGAAGAACAGCAAGACATTTTGAGCTGATTTCCCCTGGGTGCTATAAAGGCAGAAGGCAGAGCAGCTCAGCTAAAGGAGAACACGGAGAATTTGGATGGTGGGAGATGCCACCTGTGGAGCCTGCAGCTGTGGGCTAAAACCGCTCAAGGGTTTTAAATCAAGAAAGAGATTGCTTGGGTTCACACAACCCCAAATGCTCACCCCAGTTTAATAAAGCACAAGAGCTCCGTTCATATCACCAAATAACCCTCGATGGCTTCATGTGAGAGCCTGGATTGCCCCATTGGGCTAAGGTGACCGCTGTGTTTATCTACAGGTCACGTGTGGCTCGAGGACCTTCTGCCAGGCAGGAAAAACAAAACATTTAAGGGATGGAGAAAGAAGTGCACCCTTGTCTAAAGCAGTTTCCTTGAATCCCGTTTAAAAAGCGCTAACCAGTGTTGGCAAGGTGCGAGCTGGATCCGCAGTGCTCTGGTTTTGCACACGATCCTGATGACATTGTTCCTTCCCAGCCCAACTAAGCTTTCGAGAAGTGGATGAACCGTTAAAGGAGGAGAAACGATAACAAGAATCCTTGGAAAGCAGACAGGGTGAGACGGAGCCTCAAAATAAACCCGCTTTGATTCTGTTTGGTATAAGATGGGTGGGAGAGAAATTCTGGCAGGCGTTCAAGATTCTGCCATTATACCCTCCAACAAAAAAGTTGAGTTCTTGTGGTACATTTTTGGAACTGGCCTACGCCTGAGAACTTCCCATTTCCCTTGCAGATGGTGGAGGACACATACCTGTCCCTCTGAGCTGCGCCCAGCCGCTTGGCGCACTTCTCCAGCCAGTCTTCGATTGTGCCCACTGGGAGCACCATCCCATCCAGCTGTTGTTCTTTTGCTCTCCTCTCCTCTGTTTGGGAGAAAGAGAAGGTCAACAGTAAAAGGGGGGAAGGTAATTCAGTTTGATCACTGCCGTCCTCTTGCCACAGACTGTTTCTTGTCTTTATAATCCTGGTCTCTTGCAACTGTGATCTGTTACAGAACTTCCCTTCCCGTTGCTCTCTTCCTGCACTTGGAGAATGAGAGGCCAGCCTGGGTATCTTTGGACTGGTCAAGAGGCCAAAATGGCATCCCCGAAACCTGTCCCTCTGCCCTAAATGGACAGAATCAGACTTAAACCATGAAAAAGAAGACTGCTGCTTCACAGTGCTTTTGCTTCTTTGCATATTGAAGACCGAGAGACGTATAAGTCACAAGTCCTCTTGCTCTGGCATTACAAACAAACGATAGCTGAGGATGCATACCACGCAAAACAATGCTACAGAAACACAAAGCCATGACAACTTCTGAGCACTTAAGAATATTATGGTGCACAGCACCCATGGCCAGGCAGTCTCTTACTTGGGAACCAAAGCTCTGGTTTCTAATATTGAGCAGAGTATTGAAAAGATGGCCTATTATAGTTCGCTAACGTCAAAACCACTTGCTCTGCACACATTGGCTGTGTCAGCAGAGCAAGATAAACCAAGAAAACTGTAAATTTAAGGGGGAAAATAGAATAGAGAGTAAGGAAGCATTCAGACAGAGAAAGACCTAGGCATAAGGAGGAAGAACTGGAGAGTGAGGCTAGAAACTCTGGGAGCTGTTGTCCCAACGCTCTGGAAGGCTGCAGGTTGAGGAAGACTGGAAAAAAATCACAGAGAGCTTTTCCACTAGCAGAGGATCACCCAACCAGCTTGCATCTTCTTTGTTAAATGATTTCCTTACTGATCTCCACAGCTCTCCATTTTAGGAGGAAGGAACTTAACAGGCAAGTTTACTCAGATACTTTATTGGCCAAACATGGTGACACATTCAAGAAATTTTATTGTTACAGCAGCTCTCAGTATATATGCAACATCAATAAACAATATAACACGTAACAATGTTAGTTATTCGGTAAGCGTGCAGTCAATAGAAGGAAGTATTATAAAGTGTAGAATTAATAGGTACATATACACATTGGACAAAACTTCTGGGCTAATTAGGATTCTCTACCTTCTGTTCTATCTATCATGTAGCATGATCACATAGCATTAGTCAAATATTCATTTGAATAATGGCAAGGAGGAAAAAACTGCTAGTGTGTCTGGTAGTTTTGGTATGCAGTACCCTGTAGCACCTACCAGATGGAAGAGGTTCAGACAAGTTCTGTCTGGGATGAGAGGGGTCTGCAGATATCTTCCCCACTCTTTTCTTGGCCCTCTCAGTATACAGATCCTTCATGGAGAGCAGGTTAGCTGCAATTGTCTTTTCTGTGATCTTAACTACATGCTGGAGTCTGTACATTACCTGTCCTGCATGGCTGCTGCATCAAACCAGACAGTTATAGATGTACAGAGGACAGTGATTCCTTTGCAGAATTGCATCAGCAGCTCTTGAGGCAAACTGGAGTTCTTGAGCTGATGTAGGAAGTACGTTCTCTGATGTGCCTTCTTAATAGTGGTGCTGATGTTAACTGCCCATTTTAAGTCCTGGGAGATTATACAGTTTAGAAACTTGAAGGGCTGTACTACTTGATACGGTGTTGCTGAGTATGGTAAGTGGGGATAAAATAGTAGGACTCTTTAGGGGTTTAGTTAGTAGAAATGGGGAGGTTTTAAGGGTATGAACTCCCATTCCAAAATCAAATGATTGTACCACCAAAACCTAGCTGTTTTGCCCCCAGTCTGGATAGCTACTAATGGAGTAGCAGAGACAGCAGACTGCATGCAACCCATCCCAGCTTAGATTTCATATAGGTGGACTCTACTGTGGTCCCAGAAAAGGGTAGTTTAGCCATGGTTTAGTGCCATGGGCAAATCCAGCCTCTTTCTTTTTATATTTCAGACGCGTCACGCTGAACCGCTCGATCAAGGGCTCAAAAGGCAACCCAACAGGGGCAGTCTGGAGGGAGTGGCTTTCCTCGGTCAGAAGTGGGAATGTGACTTCCTGCTCTAAACGAGAATCAAAGATGCAACAGAGCAGCTGAATTCAGTCTCCACCTACCAAAGTTCGGCTCGACCTGCCCAGTCTTGCTGAAGAGTTTCTCCCTCCATCACACCCCCTTCCTTCTCTGTCTGCTAAAGTCTGCTCCCATCCTCAATTCCAGCCACCTGTCTGAGCCAAGTCAGGTCTAGATGTGCGAAATGGCAAGCACTTCCCGACAGCGAGTGAAATTAATACCACTGCTCAAGCCCAGTGACGGATTGTGCCGGTTTGACAGTGGCAGCCAATTCGTCTTCTCGCTTGTTGAATAATAATGAAAAGCAAGGCTGGAGTTCACTCGCGTGGCAGAGCTCTGTGTGGCTTATGGGAGGACCCAGCAGCCAGGCAGAGGCAAGGCTGAAGCAGCCCTCTCGTAATAAGAAACTCTATTCCCTTCTGGTCCTTGGATTACAACTCCCATGTTGCTTCTCCACTGGCTAGGGAAGATGAGATTTGGAATCCGAACAGACTTGGCCCATCTGGGCTTCATTCCGGGATCCAGCAGCCATGGAGTGGGAGATCCAAAGGGGGCTGTTGTAGTTTCATTGCTCAACATGCATTTCATTCAAATATTCTGTGGCTGGTTTACATCAAAATAAAAATTAACAGCAGACACAAAGCGAGGTGAAAAAGGGGAGTGAGCTTTAAAGAAAAACCAGAAAATAAAACAATATAGCCATGAGGACACCGGAGAGAGAGGTGACAAAAATCCAGATGGTCACAGATGGGCAGGGCACAGCTCGTGTCTCCTTGCTGCGATCTAATGGTCAGGCACAATTTTTGCAGCCCAGATCCAGTCGCTTGAATCAAGGAAGATGCCAAGTGGGTTTCCCGGGGAAAGCATTACAATCTCCGGGAAAAGCATGACAGTCTGGTGCCACAACGGGAGAGGACTCATGAGGTACAACTTCCGAGAACAAGTCAACATTGGAAGTCTGTTTCCATAAAACAAAAGAACAGCCAAAGGTGCCTTTGCATTTAGGAAATCTTTGGCATTCAATGCATCTTTTGGCTGAGCATATTGGCCAACTCTTTAGACTGGACAAATGGACAGAGACTCAAGTTCTCGGTGTCCGATAGGATTGCTTATTTCTCTCGAATTAAGAATGGGAATGCAGGTAGTCCTCGACTTACGACCAGCCATTTTAACAACCACTTGAAGTTTCACTGGCCTCGGAAAGGGTGCTTTACAGCCCCGCAAAGCACTTCCGGCCTTTGTAAAATGTTGTGCTGCTCTCCTCTGCAATCACACAACCACATTTCAGGCACTCAGCAATCAGCCTGCATTTATGACTGGTGGCAGCGTCCACACTCACGTGATTTCGACTTGCAATGCTTTTTGGCCAGTCTCCAGTGGGTTTTTTTTTTTTGCCCATTTGAGAGAATGAATTTGCTTAATGCTCACATAATTCATTCAATGGCTGCACGATTTGGACTTACAGCTTGCGGATTCGTTTACCAACTTCTGTAAAAACAGTAAAAAAAATCAGATCCGGTCATGTGGTGCCTCATTTAATAACTGCAATTGACTTAGCAGATGAAATTCCAGTCCCAACTGTGGTGGTAAGTCGAGGACTACCTGTAGGTGTTAAATATTAACTAGGAACTACACTGGTCTTTGACTGTAGCTTAAGTAATAAAGAAGGTCTCTACCCTTCAGGGTTCCTGAATGCATCTGGTTGGCTACTGGATGATCCAAGCTGCCAGACTAAATAAACCTTTAGCCCCACACAGTCCTCAGTCCTTATGTTCTCATATTCTTTGAGGTTTACTGGGTTGTTAGATCTCACCCCGCAACCTGTCAGTGCAGCTCATCTTGTTCAAATCTCCCCAGAAGGCAGACCCAAATTTCAACACAGCACACATCAATCACGGTTGGATATCATGGCAAACCCCAGAATCTAAGTGGAAGGTTTGTTCAGTGATGACTTTCTTTTAATTAAACATTCCATCAATTTGCAAGATATAGCAGAGAAAGAAGGATGACAGATTTTTTTTTTTGCTTCCAAATAGCTTATTTAACTGGCACAAATAATCAATGGCTTCATAATTAATCATAATCATAAACCAATGAGACGGAAGCCGAAAACAGTATCAAACCTAACAGGCATCCCTGAAAGGAAGGTGTATTCAGGATACTGGAAATGCAAAATGTTATCTTTCTCTTTGTTTAAAATTGAAGAGTGGGTACAAGAAAAAACATAGCTGTGGGGTTGCAGCTTGTTTCTCTTTGAAAAATGCTCCTGTATGTTTTTCAGGGTGGGGTCGGAATTTAGGGAAGGGTATGTAGAATGCCTCTGTTTTAAAGACTGCCGTGGTTTTATTGATTTCTTTCCTAGCAAACATGACACAGCCTGGGGAGCCTGCAAGCCGGAGCCATAAAAATTAAAATGCAATCATCAATCAGGAAAAAAAACCCATGCAGCATATACTGTAAACTGCAGCAGCAGGTAGTAAAATCAAGCCACCAAAGCCACCTTCCTTGCCCCAGAGTACATAAAAGAAGTGGAAAATAAAGGAGAAGAAAGAAGTGTGGCTGCTTAAAAAGTAGAAGAGGTTTTAAGAGTACAGACAACAAAAGGTCGATCCAGATTAAAACCACTAGGGAAGAAGGATTTCTCCCTAATTTAAAGCAAGCTCCTCCAATTCTCCCTCTATTTCTAATATTAAGGGTAAATCACTCTCAATATATTTTTAACAAGCAATGTAAAATGTAATTATTTAAATTTGGTTCTGAATCAAACACTTTGGGACGGTGGGGAGGTTAATACTGCACTGAATCATAACGTAAGCCAGTGTTTTTCAAACTTGAGCACTTTAAGATGTTTTAAGCATGGCTGGCTAGGGGATTCTTGGAGCTGAAGTCCACACATCTTCAAGCTGTCAAGGTTGAAAAACAGTGGATTAAATGCACCAAGGCAATCCCTTTCAGGCCAGAAGATCATATCCCCAATCTGATGCCTTCCAGATTATAATTGTTAAAACTAAATTAAACCATAATTGAAATTTGTAGGCTGCCAAACAATCCAGACTCATGATGGCTGTAACGATCTGTGGCAATGACCTTGGGAGACAGGGGGAAGACTCACAGACTAGGCAACAGCCAGAGAAGAGGCAGCTGAGTCTCAGAAGGAATGGGGATGTGGCAAACATCTCAGAAGGGATTCTCCCTAGTTTCTTGGGCTGTAAAGGCAGGGTCGGGGGGTAAATCTACTTTAAGCCTTCCAAGATTATATTATTATAACCTTACAGCAAAGACAGAGCTAATACTCCTGGATGTGTTTTTGTCTGGACTACTTCAAAAGTAAGCTGACTATTTACATCAGCTTACCATACAGAAGTTACAGTAAAACCTTCAACGTAAGAAAAAGAAAACAAACATCAGTATGAGAAAATGTCCATGGTATGAGAAATTAAGCCAGAATGTAAAAGCCATCAGTGACTTCAGGGGGCTGAGAATTCTCAGCATTTTGATCCCAACATTACTGGGGAAAATCAGGTTGGCAAGGATGGTTTTCACCTGCCTGGCCATCACGGAGCAGTGGGGCATATAAGGAAGACACTCAAATGGTTAGCAGGGAATCACATTGACTGGGATCTTCCAGGTCTCTGTAACTCTTTCTCACTTCAGCCTCTCTTACCTTGCACCTGCATGTTCAACTTCTCGAGATCTGCCCCTGTCATATGAGAAAACCTGCAATTGGATCCAAAATCACAGTGGCCTGCAAGGAGGAGACCAAGGGAAACATTAAGCCAGCCCTTCCCAAACTTTTTCCTTCGGTAACCAAAATTGTTTATCAGAAAGTCTTATTGGAAAACTTTGAGGGATGGCCATAAATCTCTTCCTTCAGCACCATCATACCTTTGAACAGTTTGGTCTAGTGGTTAAGCACCAGGCTAGAAACTAGGAGACAGTGAGTTCTAGTCCCGCTTTAGGCACAAAAGCCGGCTGGGTGACTTTGAGCTAGTCATTTTCTCTCAGCCTAACCGGCCTCATAGAGTTGTTGATGTGGGGAAAATAAGAAGAGGAAGGAATGTTAGGTATGTTCATCATCTGGAGTTATCTGTACAGCAATGAAGGGATTAAAATCTAATAAATAATTGCTGAACGAATGGTCATGACTCGAGGACTACCTGCATTATTAAAAACAATGCCACTGAATGATCTTTATGTCATTTCAAAAAAATAAACATGGATAATTCCATTGACTTTCATCTCAACAAGAATACTTTGGGAGATCTTCAAATGTATTTTCAGACACACAGCAATCTGTCCCTGTTGTGATGGGTAATGGATTATGTGTGACTACCCAAAAAACACCCACCTTTACCCAATTTTTGGGAATTTACACCCACCTTTACCCAATTTTTGGGAAGCACTGCATTAAAGGATTGCAATGAGCTAGTCACAATTAGCTGAGGAATTCTTCTTCAAGGAGATACCACAGCCTTAATCTTTTAAAAAATACTTTTAATGCAGATTTGGGGCTTATTGGGAAAATCAGAAAAAGCAAGCCATTATTTCAAACAAACCAGGATGGATGAATTCTTAATGCCTTGGGAAGAAGCTGGCTGCTTTCAAACAAAAAATTCTACTGTTAACTTGATATTAGCTTCTTCTGCATACCTGTTTGCAGAAATTTCCGACAAGGTTTCTTAGTCTGTTCCTCCTGTAAAATGGTTGCGGCATCTGTAAAAAAATCACAAGGAGAAGAGGAGTTGGAGTATGTAAAAGAGTCATCGGCTGTGACCCCACATAGAAAGCCCTGATGCTTTTTCTGGGTGTAAAACCAGATGGGGCTGGTTTCCCACCTGCAGGCAGAACATGGTTTAATACCAGCAGTTTGTATCAGAATCCTTCTTAAATTCCCAACTGGAGCTAGTCCTCGATTTACAACCACAACTGGAACTAGAATTTCCACTGCTAAGCAAGGTGGTTATTAACTGAGTCGTGCCCAAATTTATGTCCTCTTTTGCTACAGTTGTTCAGCAAATCAATATAGTTGTTAAGCGAACCATGTGGTTGTTAAGCAAATCTGGCTTCCCCAATTGACTTTGCTCATCAGAAGCCAGCTGGCATGGTGGCTAATGATGATCGCATGACCCCGGGGTGCTGCAAATGTTGTAAATACATGCCAGTTTCCAAGCACCCAAATTTTGATCACGTGACCACGGGGATGCTGAGATGGTTGCAAGTGCGAGGACGGTTATAAGTCACTTTTTTTAGTGCCACGGTAACTCGAACTGTCACTAAACGAATGATTCTAAGTCGAGGACTACCTATAATGTAAAAAACAGGTGAAAAAGCAAGGTGGGATTATGCTAGAAAGAATAGTATGAAATGCAGTGCTCTGGACTTACAGTACATCAAAGGGCAAGTGTGTGTGAAAATAACCTCTTAAAACTCCCATTTAGGCTATGAATGAGCAATCCTTTCATGGGTGTTAGAAACAACCCGGCTTCCAACTTAAAAATCAAACTAGAGAGTTTGGCATGAAGACTGAAAAATTTATTTCACGCTTTTGCAAAGACGGGCGCACCAAGTGCTCGCAGGCACAGTGGACACCCTTAGCGAGAGAACTTCCACACAATCAGACCCTGTTCCCGGCCGGACACCCCCTCCTCCCTTTCTCCGTTGGACAGTCGCTCCGGAACTTACAACCTGTCTGGGCCGCCTAGGAAGCCCCGCCTTAGTTTACATCTCCCACTACTCTAATTCCATCTCCCCCTACTCTTATTTGTAATTTTCCTTTTTTGGTTACATCCGTGTTTTCTTGCAGCTTCCTTCTAGTCTACATTTCTAAGTGACACGAGAATTGCCCAGGATTTATTTGATCAGGGTCTTCTGTCAAGTTACTAGGTTGGGTTGACCTGTAATTAGCTGCTTGGGAAAGGATGTGTGGCTCATTTGGCCTTCAATAAAGTCTGTGTTGAGAAGAGGATGTGTTTTTCACACATTCTTCAAGAGGAATGTGTATCCCTTATCTCTTCAAGGTTATAAGCTGTTTCCTGAAGAAAACAGATCCCTTCTGGAATGAAATGGAGAAAATGAGAAAATATATTCTGTTCTCTACATGGGGAAACAAGATCAAAATGCAACAGACACAATAAGAACAACTGAGACTGCTATGGATTATGTTTGGATTTCCTAATACAACACTGGTCTTCTCTTGCTTCAACAATGGATATAGATCTCCCCAAAAGCTTCTGCTATTCCAAATGTTGCTAGTCTTCCGGATGCTTCAAAAATTTCCATTATCCTGCTTTTTAAAACTAAATAAGCAAGAGCCTTGCCATATCACTGGAGAACATAAACCTGAAACTTCCTTGTGGTTTGAAGGGCCACCCTCGGCCACGTGCCCTCCAAACAGGTAAGAGCTAAAACAATGAAGCTCGATGGGACTGAAACCCAAAGTCCATTTGGCTCTGTGCAACCTGAATTAAAATTAATTACATACAGTCAATAGGATTAATTCTTTTTAGGTTAACCATTTCCCACATTGAAAACTGGGACACCTCTGGGTGGCCTTGAGAGATACAGCCAAGATTTTTTATGGGGATGGATATATGTACCCCAGGTGCAGGAAAAGGACCCATGGCTACCCTTCTTCCTGCTGCATTGGCAAAGATTGCTGAACCAGCTGACTATAGACAGGCAGAGGAAACACAGGAATCCATTATAGCTCTCCCTTAATACTTGCAGTTCTTCCGCATTCTCCCAAAACAACAGTGCTATTTCTTACCTCGAAAGAGATCATACCAGACTTTCTTGGCTCTTAAATGCTGCACCCCATTCAAGTGTTTTTTCCTGTTGTGAAGATTGTCCTGGAAAGACCGGTCACAGTAATCACAGAAGTACCGCTTTCCCATTTTGAATCTGCTAAAGACAATGTGCCTTTGAAACAGCATTCTTCAATCTTGGGAACTTTAAGATGTGTGGACTTCAACTATGATATGGGGAATTCTGGGAGTTGGTTGGCTGGGGAATTCTGGGAGTTTGTCCACATATCTTGCCAAGTTGGTCCACATATCTTGCTAAGTTTGAGAAACATTCCTTTGGAAGATCAGATGGCACTGATCTACAAGAAATTTGTAAAATTCCCACCGTAACTTTTTTTCTAACCAAATTAACAACATTCTCAATAGGGAGAGGAGGACAGAGATCATGTTGGAGGAAATATGTGGCAACCGTTAATAAAGCATGAATTTAGCCCAAGAAAACTCAAGACCACCCAACCTTGATTCTCTTTGGTGGATGAGGGAATGAAGGAGAAAGGCTGTCAGGCTTGCAAGACTCTGTCATTACAGCCTAAACCAATAAAGGAAAATTCAGTATTTCTTACAAAGTTTGATCCCTGATCTGGCCAACTTCAAAGAGCTGACATTACAGGACAAAAAAATTCCCACCTGCTTAAGCAGAGAACAACATGAATATATAAAGCTGAATACAGCCAAACCATAAGATAGCAATTACTCGACAGAAAGAAGGTCGGAAGTCAACATTATGCTTTCTTTCTTTCCCCCCCATTTTTCTTTTCTCTTATTTCCTATCTTTTTTTCTTTTCCTTTCATGTTCATTGAAAAAATAACAAAAGTTATTTAAAAAACATACCCGAATAACCAATGTTGGTTGGTTATACAATAACCTAACCCCAGAAATCATGAGCAAAAACAAGGGTGATTGTGCCCAATTTGTGAGGCTTGAATGTAATTGGCAAGTTTGGACTTCGACATGTTGAAACGCTACTCCCAATTGACTGCGGTGCCCATGGGTTGCAGAGAAGAGTTTTTCCTAACCTCCTACAGAGGCTGAAAATTGAAAGGGGAACTTCTTGCAAGCAAAACCAGAAGTGACAACTCCCCTTAGGATGACATTTGAATTCCTATTCTTATGAAAGAGGGCTCCTTTTGTTTTTGGTTAAGCATTTATGTATAGATTAGTCAGATGCAAAAGATAATCCAAACCTACAAACAGGCGTAATTGCATGAGACATTATTTACATTTTAGATTATTCTAGTTCATTGCATAATCAGCCAGATGTTCAGACAAGATTTAGCATTTTTATTAAGCTATCAAGTCTTTCCCAAGGATCTGGGATAGGTAGATGATGTTGTTTGATGGCGTTAGATGTACTGTCGCAGGATGTAAGCTGTTCCAAGTAAAACTGCCTTTTGGCAATTGACTGATGGGGATTTTGTCAATGCGGATCGTGTCCAAGTGATATCCCAGATGTATATTGTGATTGTGAGAGGAATTTATTGTACATATTGTAGCAGCTTAGATTGCAACTCAGCCGAGGAAGTGTGCGTATTACATGAATAAATAAATAAAATGGGCATTTCAGCCCAAGACAAATGCAAGTTCAGCCCCTGTCAGATAACACTGCTTCTATTTCATTATTGTACCATAGTGGGGCTCCTAGCAATTGTTTTATCAGCAATCTCAGTCTTGTGGTTGGGATCAGGGAAGGACTGTAGGATCTCAAAAGGCTGGGTGTTCACAATCCAGGTGACTCAGTCATTGAATGAATCCTTGTTATTGTGAAATTGGGAGGTGGCGAGGCTACGGGCAAATGTTGCAGCCTCTGTTTTGGAAGCAATGCCTGACCGGCCATCTTTCTGGCTGTTGTTAAAATGGAACTTTTAATAAATTCATTAACATGGTGCCATCGAGATATTCCTTGGGATTGGGATCTTGTTTTGGTGTGAATGAATTTTTTTTTTTAATGGTTTTACTGTCTTGGTTTACACCAGTGTTTTTCAGTCTTGGACAACTTTAAGACAGGGAACTCCCAGAGCAACCCATCTGAATTAAACGAGACAAAGTCCACACGTCTTAAAATAAATTCTGCGAGCTGAAGTCCACGCGTCTTAATTTTTTGCATCTTTGCGACACACATCTTAAAACACGCTGGCTGGGGAATTCTGGGAGATGAAGTCCGTTCACGTGTCTTAAAAGTTGCGAGGTTGAGGAACACTGGTTTCCGCTCTGGCCCTGTTTGGGATGCTTTGATGGGAGATTTTCGCAGAGATGTTTTGTTTTAACGACACCAAATCAATGCATGATAAACGAGAGGGCGGCCCATGCAGCGGATTGCGAAGCCCAAGGCTGCGTTTTCACCCCGCCTCGGTCATCAAAAGCAAGCCAGCGCATCCGCCAGAGCTCGCCCAGCCAGCATGCTGGGGAAAGACCCTCTGCGTTGACTTTTACCGAGATTTAACGATTCGTCATTTATTTCTCGCCTTCTCAAGTCATCCTGGGTTGCTGCAGCCGTCATCTCGCGGCCTGATTTCGATTATGTGGGGCAACTCGACGGTCAAGCACGACTGGGCGGGGCTGGCTGGGGATGACGAGGACTGTAGTACCTGCCCCAACAAAGGGGGGTCTCGGAGCCCAAGTGGGCTCT
>JANHZU010003346.1:60231-78088 GCA_032468055.1 Acrochordus granulatus
CCAGCTGTTCTTGACTAAAACTCATGGCCTCTTGATTTCTAGTCTGGTGCCTTAACCATGACACCAAACTGACTCTCATTTATATGAATACATGTATATATATGCATGCATATACTGCAATATGTGTTTGTGCGTATACACAAGACGTACAAATCTGTGTGTACACATACACACACACAGTTTTCCTATCCTTGAAGGCACTTTCCTCTTTTATGAACCTTAAGTACCTCAGGGGAGGCAGGACACAAGGTAAGATATGCCACATGCTAATGAATTCCATTCTGCTTTCTGAGTGGCTGCAGTTGGGTGACAATACTCTGTTTAGTTACAAGCATGCATTCCTGACTGCCATTCATATCTTACTCCATCCTTGTGTCTCTCTTGCTCTGCAGAAACTATGGAAACACATCAAGCACAAATATGAGGCAAAGGAAGACTGATGCACAGCAACTCTGGATTCCTATTGGATCCTCCGCCATCTTTGCAAATAGCCTTTTTATCGCCAGCTGTTAAACCAGCAAATGTTCATCCTTGTACGATAGCCAGAATACACTATTCCAAGTGATGAAAAGATTAAAATGACTTTTTTTTGGTTGAAAAGCTACTTAATAAAATGCACTCTTAAGACAAACAAATTCAGTATCACAGGTCTGTCACTTGCAAGTTACAGAATACCTTGGTGCCTGTTTGGCAAATGATGTTGGTTATTTCAGTCCAGTAATCAAGTATAGAAGTTGCAGTGCAATAAACAACTAATGGAACAAAATTTATTACACATTTGCTTCTAGTAGGAGGGCTTCTGGCTGGAATGCCTGCTAAAGATTAACAAACTCAGGCATAGTAATTCTCTGATCTTCCTATTCCAAACACTACTTGATGGTATTTCGATATTAAACATTCACAGTAGTCTATGGGCTGTCTGCCACTCCTTTTGCCCAAGATATTTTTGATTGATGCTGGCTGTTCTATTTCTTTAATACTTAACGTCTTCCATGTATGAGTGTGCACATACACGTGCTTTGTTCTGGAGGGATGATACTTAAGAATTGTGAACATTCTCAATAGCTAGCAGGAGGGTAGGATGTTTCAATACTTTGCTTTGATGTTAATATGCTGAAATAAATTTGTATTAATTTGGGTGAAAGATTAGGAAAGATTTGCTCTATATGTTAGTAAGAACCATAAACCAGTAATTTGCATGCAGATAATTTTTGAGGAATACAGCTTGGGCTCTGAGTCTCCTCTTATGTTGTAGAAAAATATCCACTGAAGTTAAAGTATCAGCAGAAGGGGAATGGACTTTGCTTGTTTGGGAGGAGCTTGAGGGAATGAAACCGTCCCCTTCCCTCTCTTAATCTCAATGCTGCAATTAGACCATCAGAAGCCAAATTTTGGCACTACAATGTTGAGTTGAGGTGGAAGGTTTCACCATGCAGGTTGCCTGCCCTGAGTTAAATGAACACATATTCTCCCCCAACTGTGAAATGCATTCTTGATCCAGAGTATATAATTACAAATCACACAGGGTGGGTTTGCATGGTTTAATGTGTAGTTGCTGATTTATGCTGATAAAGACAGTGGGTTTAACCCATATGTATCTCTCCATCCAAGAAAGGTTGCACGGCCTCTTTTCAAAGTCCAGGGATCATCTATAACTGATTATAATTAAACGGCAGAGGCAAAACACCAGAACTGCCTTCTGAAAGGTCTATGGAGATTCTTAGTCATCCAGGTCATGGATATTTCAAAAGTGCTTTTTTCAAAAAGGCAACTGGAATTTCTTTTCTTGAAGACGTTTCACTTCTTATCCAAAAAGCTGCTTCAGTTCTAACTATCTAGTGGGGAACAGAAAGATTAAATCCTCCTATTCCCCACCAGATAGTTAGAACTGTGAAGAAGCTTCTTGGATGAGAAGTGAAATGTCTTCAAGAAAGTCCAGTTGCCTTTTTGAAAAAAAACACACTTTTGGGATGCCTTCTCAAAGGCTGGTTTCATACAATCAGACTAAAGAAACCTCATAATGCTTCGCACCGAGAGAACCCTGAAAATCTAGGCTGCAACCCTGGTAGTCCTCTTGAAATTGTGAACAAACTGAAATGTTTACACTAGGGAAAAAAAGATTAAATGCATGACTGGAGAAGAAGTGTGATTAATGGCAAGGTTAAATGAATTCAAATGGACAGAAAATCAGATTGAGGTGAAGTTTCTGATCTGGTTCGACTGACTGCAAGTTCATTCAAATCAAGACAAAGCCCCAGTTTTGTAAGTTGTGCAAATCATACTATCAATGTTACATCTAGAAGGTGCTCGGTGCTCCCCTCTGAGATTGAGACTTTCTGACCCTTCCTTGTGGTCTTCATAGTTAGCAGGTTTCAGACAGAGACCTCCAGAGTAGAAGAAATCTGATCCAGCAAGGTAGCTGGCTTTTGAACTGGATTAAGGTGAATATATAGGACCATACAAACAATGAAGTTTCTGGAAGAGGAATTTAAAAGCATTTTCTCTATCAACCATACCATTTCCACAAGTCACTCGACACAGCCTTATTGCAGGTCTTTGTAACTTTCTGTTACAAACATGCAGATTTGTGCTTCCCCAGGAAAATTAATTTTGCAAAGGACAAAGAACTGTCCCCAGAGGTAGAGCACTGCACTTGGACCTCCCTGCGAAAAGGAGCAATTCCAACGCATGCCTCCCTGGTATACCACTGCTTCAAGATGGAATCATGCCTTTACTGCGCTTCCGGTCAGCCATGGTGCGTCGGTTGTGGTTTGCCCGTGTCCCCTTGCTGGCTTCTTTCTTCCGTCGTTCCTGTATTGTCTCTCGGCTTTGACCACGGCCCTTGGCAGTACCTGTCACAGCTGCTGAGTTGTCTGGCTTTAGCCTGCAGGGGGCAAGAAGAGAAAGCCAGGGGAAGTAAAAACTACACAGAAAGCTGTAATATTTGGTACCTTCTAGCTGGGTGGGAACTGCTACTCCCAGAATACCAACGTAAAGATAAAAAGTAAAGATGTCCCCTTTTAACTGCGACCGACTCTAGGGGGCGATACTCATCTCCGTTTCATAGCTGAAGAGCCAGCATTGTCCGAAGACGCTTCTGTGCTCGTGTGGCTCGCATGACTATATACTGAGGTGCATGGAATGCTGTTACCATCCCACTGAATTAGGTGGTACCTATTTATCTACTTCCATTTTTACATGGTTTCGAACTGCTAGGTTGGCAGGAGTTGGAGCAAATAACTGAAGCAAATAACGGAAGCTCAGGATGCGACACCTGGGTCTCAAACGCGGGCTGCTGACCTGGCACTGGACCACCATGCCCAGAATACCAAGCCAACTTGGCAAACTGCAATCCCAACCCCTATGTTAGGTGTGTCGGACTCCTGGAACTCAGCATAAAGGTCAGAAGAGGAGACCCTGCAGGGATCTTACCCTTTCCTTGCGAGGAAAGTCATCCGCCTGGCCTCAGCTCGCTCCCGCAACACTGCTGGATCTTGAACAAAGTGATCCTGTTACCAATGAAAAGAACATCTTTGAGAAGCAGAGACTTATTTTCTCCATCACCAAAGAAAAGAGCTTTCCTGGCATGGGACAGCATAGGAACATGAGGGACATGAGTGTGACCCTCACTTAACGACTGCCCTGTTTGGTTCGAACTTACAACAGCACTGAAAAAGTAGGTTTACAGTTGGTCCATGAACTTAGGACCGTCGCAGCGTCCCTGTGGTCACTTGAATGCAATTCGGGTGCTTGTCAATTGGAGTGCATTTACGACAGCCCCACCATCCGGCAGTCATGCAATCAACCTTCCAGCAAGCAAAGTCAATGGAGAAGTTGGCAGTAAGTCGCAAGTCAAAGTCACGTGACATTGTACTTAACGACCACAGTGGAAGTGAGGTCATAGGTCTGGCACAGTCACATGATGTTTCACTTAAACATGTCGTTTAGCAAAGGAGTTGCTGTTCCCAATTGCAGTTGTTAAGTGAGGGCACTCTGGAAAATTTGTGTTATTTTCCTGCATTTTCTTCAGATTCTTAGGTCTCTTTCTTCTATTCCATATTCAACTGTGAGTGTGTGGCAACTGTTTTCTGAAACTTACCATAATAACCAGACTGGTCAATCTCATGGAATAGTAATATATGCCCCCTTATTTAATCTGTATTTTATATATGCATTTATATATAAAGCAATTTTTTCTTTGCATATTTACCAGATCCTCTAGAGACATAACCTTGAGAATAGGGGTCTTCATAAAATCTATCTGCCAGCCTTTGTGTATCTTCTGTTAAAAATTTCTCCCTCCATGGACAAGAACTGTCAATTCCACAGCGTGTCCACACTGGACACCAGGACTCTAGGGAAGGTTGTATGACCACCCATTGAGCCACTGTCTCACAGCCTGGAAATGCTACTCTTACCAGGCTGATGGTGGCAGAGGAACTATCTGCAAGAGGAAACTCCTTCTCAATTACTTTGTCAGGCTGGCCACCAGAGAAGGGAGAGCAGAGACCCAGAGTATGCCTTGAAAACTCAGCATTGGAAAAGGAATCAGATGTATGGACTGGGTCTTCTGATGCTCCTTCTTGAATGGTCAGAAGAGATTCAACCATGTCCCAGATTATTCTCACCCCCAAGCTGCTGCCTCACTAATGTCCAAACAGATTCCATGCTGTGAACTTAGAGACAGCGCTTTCCTAACGAGTGCGAAGTGAATCACTCTAAGAGATAGAATATGGGGAAATATTCCTCGTTCTTCATCTCGGAGGTGGAAATATAAGAAAGGATCCCAGCCAAGAGCAAAAGTTCTCATTCAAGAGAATAGCTGGAATAGGTGAAACTTCTGATCTCTCAAGAGCAGCCTATGCTTTTCCTATTCAAACAGCAGAATTGTTCCATAACCTCTTCCCACCTTCCAGAACTTCATTTGTGATTACCACCTTTGTAGCCTCTTTCTCCTCCATCTCCTCTTCTTCATATTCCTCTCCCTCTTCTTCCTCTTCCTCTTTTGATCTTAGGACTTGAGGGATGGTAAATGGTCTTTGGGGAAGATGGAAAACAACGTGATGAGACTCATGAAGACGCCTGAAATCCAACTTTCATTGCCACAAGGAATGCAGAACTACAGCCCTTCTCAGAAGCTTGCATTTCCTCCACCGAGGAGGTGTTCCAGTTCTCATAGCTGAAAACCTGAAACCTTTCAAAGACACTTTTCTTGAAAGCACAAAGATTTGGAAGCCCAGTCTTATTCCTTAAGGAGGAGAGGGCTTCATATTCCAGGAGAGATGTAGAAAAAGGCCCCTCTCTTGTAGGGCATCTTTAAAAAGGTCTGTCCTGAAAATTCTAATAATCAAATTTAGATAAACAGCTCCCTCACCTCACAATACAATCAGCACCCAGCCTGTGTGGCAGCCACAGGACACCAAATCAGGCAAGTGTGTTCAAACCAAACTGTGGTTCCCAAGTTAGTCACAACTGGAGGCATGGAACTATGTCTAAGCCAGTTTTCCTACACTCTGTTGCTCCGGAGGTATGTATGGATTACATCCAAAATGCCCAGACAGTTGTGCAACTGGAGTCCAACCCACACCTCTAGGGCTCTAGGTTGGAGAAGACTGGCTTCGCTCAAGTGCTTGGTTAAAGTTGCAGTTGGTGGTGTACTAAACATTAGGCACCCAAACCTTTTTGTGCCTGAACAAAAAATCTAAGATTCATTTTTTTTGAGACCACACAGTATATGGAACTTTTCTGAAGTCCATCATAACTTCTAACAGTCATTAAGCAAGTGGTTGTAAGTTGGGGACTGCCTATAAAACAAAATTGTACAGAAGTTGGTCAAACCAAATTGCATTATATTATAAGTAAAAGTTTACCCTGTCCAACTCTAGGGAGTGATACTTATCTCCGTTTCATAGTGTTCGTCTGAAGACTCTTCTGTGGTCATATGGCTGGCATGACTATACGCTGAAGCGCATGGAATGCTGTTACTTTTCCCACCGAAAATGGTACTTATTTATCTACTTGCAATTTTACATGCTTTCAAACTGCTAGGTTAGCAGGAGCTGGAGCAAGTAACAGGAGCTCACCACCCTGTTGTATGGCAGCACTTGGATCTCAAACTGCTGAGCTGCCGACCTTCCAGTCGACAAGCTCAGCATCTTATCCTCTCGGCCACCACACTCCATGCATTCATCATATACCTGTATCTAAATTTGTGGGTCTAAGGAAAGGGCTGGATTCTGCCAACATGCTAAATCACAGATTAGCTTTCCTATGCAAATTAGGCTTTGTGTGTCATGTGAACCTAGCCAGGGTAAGGAAAA
Source organism: Acrochordus granulatus (assembly GCA_032468055.1). Classification (NCBI taxonomy): domain Eukaryota; kingdom Metazoa; phylum Chordata; class Lepidosauria; order Squamata; family Acrochordidae; genus Acrochordus; species Acrochordus granulatus. The sequence continues at coordinate 66,552 of JANHZU010003346.1, forward strand.
GATCCAGATGACCACTCAAGTGACTGGAAAGCAGGAGGCTAAGTCAGACATGTTCAACCCTGGCAACTTCATGATGTGTGGACTTCAACTTCAGCCTGAGGAGTTCAATGGGAGTTGAAGTGCACGCATCATAAAGTTGCCAAAGTTGGTCACCCCTGCTCTAAGTCCTAACCAAGAGTTGCTGCAGGTGTGAGTAATTAAGGACGGGTCCAGATGGTCCCTAGCTTACCTTCTACTGATCAGTTCATCATCGGAGTCAGCATCATTGGCTCCCACCTGGTTGCCATCATAGGTGTCATAATATTCATCCTCATAGTCTTCCTGGAAGAAAAGGTTCCACCCACTGGGCTCAGCAACTTCCTCAACAACCACGGAATACTGATTGTAGCGTTCTCTCTGTTCCTTTACCAGGCGCTTGTCGTTCAGTAAGCTTTTGGTGGTGGCTTTGTCACTCCTGCAACCAGGAGAGAAAAGAAACAAAACTTGGGTCCAACTTTGGGTCTCAGGGGTGGGAGGTTGACTTTTATTTAAACATTCACTTGTGTACCTCTCTAGCCATTCCTTTTCCACACGGATGGGAGCAGTGCACACTCACCTTTTGCCTTTTTGAATCCGAGAGACATCCACCGTATCCTTGCTGAAAACATCAAATTCATCATCCTGGAATACGTTATGTCGGGAACTGAGTAGAGGGGTTGGGTCCAGTTTCACAGGTCTGGCAAAAAAAAAGTTGTTTTTTTAAAAAATCTCATTTCCAGAAGCACAACAAGCAAATATCTCAGGAAACAAACACCTGTTTTTAGACTGCAAAATTTGTCTCTGAAAGTGAGGCTGACTGAATTTGGTGTAGATCTGCACAGTGTTCCAAGAAGTGAGCATCCAAGACCTCTGGGCTAACCAGCAGGTGTTGAATTTTACAAGCATATGTTGGCCATTCTTATGAAAGGTTTCCCTTTCCACCAAAGCTGCGATGGGAGAGTACCAGAAAGAAAAGAACGAGACTGTTTTTTCCCTTCTACTCCCTGCAGGCTTCTCCCCATCTTGAAGGCTCCAGGGCCTGTCAAACAGCCTTACCCAATGGACATTCTGTATTTTCTAAAAATGCTTTTTCTTGTTTTTCTTTTAAGGGTGGTTGCTGGTGCCATCAACTTTCTAAATGATACCTATAGTATTTTTAGAGGTCTCCCCAAGTGTTCCAAGAAAGGACATGAATACGGACCAATAGAAGAGAATATCTGTCGTTGTGGAGTCTTTAGTGGTGTCTGAGCTTGGTTGTTTTCTTGTAGACATTTTATTACCCAACTAGGTAACATCATCAATGCTAGGATTGCACCTTCTTGCACTGATGATGTTACCAAGTTGGGTAATGAAATGTCCGCAAGAAAACAACCAAGCTCAGACAGCACCAAGGACCCTACATGAACAGGGACGCTAGAGGATATATCCAAGGGGGTTGGTTCTATTCAGAAAGAGACCTTCACCTCAGGTTTTCTTTCCACGGCAGCCATGTTATGAATGGGCCGCTCCTCAACAGCAGACATTTTGTGAGAACACCCACATTTTTTTTGCAAGTGCTGGGTCTGCTTTTGTGTTCTCAGAATTCAAAACTGGAGGAGAATACCCCTGGTTTTCTGGATAGATGAATACCTTTCCAAACAAAACACCTGGTTTCAGCCCCTTGTAGGGTTTCTTTCCTTCTAGAATAGCTGGAGTTGGGATGAGAAGCATGTGTGGCTCAGAATCATTCTTGGAGATCGAAAAGGTATTGTGAATTGGTGCTTTGTTTTGAAAAGTTTTGTTTTAAGTCAGATAGGGCAGTTTCAAGTTTTGTTTTGCTTCAGTTACAAGAAACTGTTTTATGGGTAAGTCAGACAAGGCGGGGATTGCAGCTAGGGCCAAGGGAGATGTCCAGAGGCCTTTCAAGATGCCCAGATTTAGATCAAGGACTGTGATATGACTTTGCAACAGCTTAGATAGCATGGTAGTCAACTTTGGCTATCTGGACAAATGCCCAGTTAAGAAGTCTTCCGAAAAACAAAGCCACTTTGGATCAGTTCAACAGGCTAACAAATTCCTCAAGCAAGCTCATAGGCAAACATTTTCCAAAGCATTTTTACATTCATCTTCTCTTGAAATGGGAATTCAAGTGCGTAAATATTCTCCAATATTTTGCCACATGGTTTTGCCAAGAGAGGCCACACTGAGCCATTAAAAAAAAGTCTGGGGAACCTAAGGCCCTCCAGATTTTGCCAAACTAGAATTCCCTATTGCTCCAGTGAGCAAAACCTTTAACGGGGATATTAGGAATTGTCATTCAGCAATAGATGGATGGCACAGAATTCCCATCCTGGATTTAAAAAATCCTCCCATCTTTACCTAGGCATTGTTCGATCAAGAGTTTGTAGGGAGGCCACCAATTTGTCCTCCAGAAGGTTGTTGATGACGTGCTCCACATTGTAGTTGTATTCCTTCAAACAAGCCAAGACAAAGCCATCTCCAAGGTCAGGGAGCAGATCCTTTACCTGAGAGATCAGGGAATCCAGCTCTACTCCAGAGACAGAGGCTGTAGGGGCTGCAGCTGCTCCAGCACACTAGACAGGCCAGATCAACAAGCTATGTTATACCAGAAAGATCAGTAGGTCAAACCAAGGAAAAAAACAGATATATCTAGATCAAAGGCAGCAACAATCCATGATTCAAAATACTGATTATTTTATCTCCTCGTCCCATTGCAAAGCAGCATCCATGCACAGATGGCTTTTCTTGCTCCATGAAAGTATAGTACATGTCCTCAGGAACAAGGCAAGGGCTATTTTCTCTAGAATTCTCACAAACATTTATATACATTTCAAGCAGCCACCTCTGACCTGGCACCCTTCAAATGTGTTGCAATTGGCCCTTCCAGAATTCTCAGTTGGCAAATGGCTGACCTAAGTAGGTCTCCTCCCTAAGAGAAGCGCCTAAGTCAGCCACAAAGCCACCATCTTTGCTGTGATCTGCTCCAAATACTTACCTCTAAGCCATCCTCAAGATTTTCAAGTTGCTCTGAGGTACTGGGCAACGTTATGGCCCCATCTGTGGTTTTGGAGAGAGGCGGATCCTGAACCATCTTTCTCCTTCTGTCTGTTCTGTCCCAGGCACTTTCCACAGCTTGCAAAATATAAGATGTCCGAGTTTCATCTCTATCCAATGGCGTCAAGGGGGGATTCTTGATTCTCCGTAGGCACTGAATATTCAAGCAGCAGCTCTGTGGCCATCTCCCCTCCCCTCTACCCTTAGGAACAATTCCTTCCATTATTAAATATATTGCTGTCACGGAGATAAGGGGAACACAAACTTCTCTGCCCTGTTTGCACAGATGTTACCTAGCCTGTCAATGAAATGTCTGCAGGAAAAGGAAGCAGCTCAGAGAACACCAAGACCCAAGACTTCCTAGACTACACCTGAAAGTGACCACCTGAGTGGCACAGTCATACATCGATTACATCTCTGTGAGGTACATCACCAGCCCATAATTCATCACTATCCTATAATTTCATTCACTGAGAAACCCAAGGAGTGGATATAACTGTAGAATAATTAGGACCCTTTGGCTGATATTCATCCATTAGATGTGAGTAAATGCCTAATACAGATAGGCCCTGACTTATGACCATAATGATAAGTTAGGCCAGTCTTTAAGTGCGTCATCACATGACCAATCTGATTTTATAACATTTTTCTGCAATGGTTGTTAAGCGACTCACCATTGTCATTAAGTGAATCCACTATCTTTAAGCAAATCCATTGTCTGGGTGGGGGTTTTTTGCTGGAAACTGCAAAATATAGATTGCAGTCACAATCTTTACACAAACATCTATATACATTTCAAACAGCCACCTCTGACCTGGCAGCCCTTCAAATGTGTTGGAACCAGCCCTTCCAGAATTCTCAACTGGCAAATGGCTGATCTAAGTAGGTCTCCTCACTTAAACAACTAACTTGTTTAAGAATGGAAATTCTAGTCCCAACTATAGTTATATGTCAAGGACTACCTGTCATAAAGGTAGTATTAGCAGTCATAGCTTTTGTTGGGTAGTCTGGTCTACCTCAAAGACTTGACAGATGGTGGTTGAGAAGAAATCCAAGCCAGTAGTAGGGGACTCTGTCCTAAACCTCACATACAACTGGATGCAACATGTTAAAAGCAGTACAGTTCATCTTTTCCATAGTTATACCTCTGTCTGCAGATATGCCCACTGAGATTTTTGGACTCAGTGGTAGATTGAAGGAACTTGATTCACATCAGTGGTAAAGGATACAGAACTGAAGAGGCTTGTTGGAGGAGGCTCACATCATCTGCCACAGGGAATAGCTCATCATAGTCTCGGAGAAACCTGAAAAGCAGAGAGATGTAAATCCACCCATGACATGAGGAAGCTCACATTCCTTGAGCTCAGCAGGGATACTACTGATTGCAGGTTATGGGCTCAAGGGCTATGTTCACACAACTTAATACAATCAAAGAGTCAGCTTGCATGCTAAGCTTATTTAGTGTTAAGCTTCATTAGGGTTTTTTGGGGGTGGAATATGGCTTAATGGATTTTATGAACCCAGCCTGTATGAATATTCTATAACTCACCAGATCTCATAAATTTAAGAAAGGGATTAACTGGGTTAAGGATGTTATGCATTCACAATCAAATCAGTCTCCTAAGACTGAAAGGACAATAAAAATAACATATTTAAAAGCAGCAATCATGTGGAACAGATAAAGAGGTCTAGATGCTGCATCTAAAGCTTCATTCCTCCTATAGAAAGATTTCCCTTTTCAGTTATGTCCAACTGTAGGGGATGGTGCTCATCTCTGTTTCATAGACAAAGATGCTTCTGTGGTCATGTGGCCGGCATGACTATATACTAAGGCCATGGAATGCTGATACCTTCCCACTGAAGGTGGTACCTATTTATCTACTTGTATTTTGATATGCTTTCAAACAGCTAAGTTGGCAGGAGCTGGAGCAAGTAACAGGAGTTCACCCCATTATGCGGTGGCACTTGGATCTTGAACTCGAGCAACCAACCTTCTGGCCAATAAGCCCAGCGTTTTAACTGCTTGGCCACCACCCCCATTCTTCCTATGCAGATTGCCAGTTGTCTGAGACAGACAAATCTCCCTAGTCTTGTCTGCCAGGTCAACCTGTAATTTTGCTTCAGACTCTTTGATGAGAACAGCCGAAGAGCACATTGAGTAGACATCAAAGTCTTTTATTCTTTCCACCCTCCTCACCCACTGCAACTGTGGTAGGAGCCACGGTTGCAAGGCAGAGAATTTGCAGAGGTTAATTACTTTCCTTTGCATCCAGGTTTCTCACCTTGTCTCCTGGAGCACAGAAGTGAAAATCTGCAGGAACTCTTCAATGTAAGCCTGGATATTCTCACAGCTGTAAGAACAAGGTAATAGTTGCATATGATCAGAGGAACAAATACATGTAGAGGCCATGTTTACCTACTTCTCATATTCCAAGGAAAGAGAATACTAAGATTGAGGTCAGTGCTGACTTTTTTTTCCCAACTGATCCATGAAGTCACCATGACTGCAACTCCCCAAATCTCCAGCTAGACTGGAAGAGGCAGGTTTGCTCCATCTTGTTTATCATCATCAATGTCCAAATTCTATCTGAGTGTCTGGGACACAAAATCCCCTTATTTTCCACTGTAAGGTAGGTAAAGAGTTCAGAAGAATAACAGGCCTCAACTCATCAAATGTGTACTGGGCCTCCTGGTGTGGTCCAATAGATACACTACTCTATCATATTGGCTCTTAACAAGAGCTACTGGGATAGACTGAGATTATTTTTCTCCAACTGTTTTAGTCTACACACACTGTTCTTCTATATTCTTTAAAACTGTTGTTGTGTGGCTGATTTTTGCTTTCCAACAACAAATTCAGCAAGAAATCTGGGAAAGCAAGTGCAGATCGGTACCAATAGATTTTTTCATTTTTACAACCTAATGCTTGGGAAGGTCCAAAAGAGAAAGAACATCTGGGCATAAAAGAGAGACTGTAAGGCTCAGGCTTAGTCTGTGAGATTCTAGACAACAGGTTTATTGAAGCTCCAAGGTCACAAGAATTTCTCCAATTGCCCTCCAAGCACTGCATTCCCCAGATAAGGCTAAAGGTCTTCATGAGGGGTTAAACCTTTGGTGTTTATGCATGTACAGTGACTCCTGGCTGATCCCCTCTTCACTCTGGTTCCACCCTTCCTTCTCCCACACAGAAGAATGAAGTGAGCGTGAGGTAGGGAACCATACAGTGTCTGAACCTAGAGATGGGCATGCATTATAGGGAGAAGTGGCTCAGCCTTGTACACCACTAGCACATATCCCACAAGAGATTTCCTCAAAGGGAACACAGTTGTTGAGGAAAGGGACATTTTCCAACCTCTGGCTTAGACTCCAAGGCATACCTGCTTTCCAAAATGGGTTGAAGGCAGAGCTGGTTGACCAGAACATGAAACATGTCTAACATCTTCTTCCGAGAATGGGACAGCCTCCTCCATAAATCTGATAATACTCTAAAGGGCAGGAGGAAGAAACAGAATCCATACAGTCACAGAAGTTACTCCAAGACAAAAAAAAACAGCTGGTACAAGTAGATCTGAAGTACCATTCAAACCCTTGCAGACAAAAGGACAGAAATGATGAAAAGCCATCTCTCTAAACCACAAACCTGATGTTCTCGTGTTGCCGCTTCTTGATAGCAGATTCCAACTCAGGGATCACCAGCTCGTAAAAAGCAGCTAACCTGACAACACAAGGTGCAAACAAGTGAGTGGGCTTTTATCAAATGGCCAGTCAAAGCCAGGGGTGTCGGAAGGTGAGCTTGGGAAGAAAATGCTGAGATGAACCTCAGAAGACGTTACAGAACCCAGAGGACAGCTCTACATACGGCAAAATTGTTGGCCTCTTCTCTTGAAAACACATTTCAAGAGGCAAAGAACAGAAAGCCATAATTTTGCCCATCAAGAGAAATCCTCCAAAAAGCAAATGGAGAAACACTGACTTGGCCATGTTAATTGTATGCATATATCTTTTATCAATTTCATAGGTGGTTCTCAACTTATGGCCACAACTGGGACCAGAATTTCCATTGCTAAGCAAGGCAGTTGTTAAATGAGTTGCACCTGATTTTACAACCTTTTTTCCCATGGTTGTTGTGATTCACTGCAGTTAAGTGAATCATTGGTTGTTAAATGAATCCAGCTTCCCCCATTGATTTTGCTTGTTGGAAGCCAGCTGGAAGGTTACAAATGGTGATCACAAGACCCCAGGACACTGCAATCATTGTTAAGTACATGCTGGTTGCCAAGCACCCACATTTTGATCATGTGAACCATGGGGATGCTCTGACAATTATAAGTGTGAGGAGTAGTTGTAAGTCACTTTTTTAGTGCCACTGTAACTTCAAACGGTCACTAAACAAATGGTTATAAGTCAAGGAATACCTGTATTATAATTTCTTCAGTTGTTGTGAGCTGCCCAGAATTACTAAGTTGGGGAGCGTAACATTTAATAAATTATTATAATTATCATAATTATTGCATTAAAGCTCTATGTTCCTTCAGCACCTATATCCCTATGAATATAAGTATTCATTCACTATAAATGCTTTTATTTTCCTTTTAATATGAATTAATGTCCTATGGATATTTGAAATAGACTGCCTCCCCGTGACATTTTGGTGCCTAAAGACAAATGATTTTCCCAGTAACCCACTTCTAATGGCTACCAGAACAAACTTTGCAAAGCACTGGGAAAAAGAGAATTTTGACAATATCTGTCTGGAAACTTAAATTTGGAGATTATGCAGCAGTGGCAAAATTATCAGTATACAGCATAACAGTAGTTTGAGCATAGTAAATTTAAGCAAGAAGGGCTTCCAAGTATGTATTACTCAGCAAAATACAAGCACTTTGTATATGGATTCTAACGTCGAGGCCAATAGACATAGTTTTGCAGATTGGGTGGACTGCAAAGAAGGAGAAAGATAGAAATTAAATATTTATTTATATTATGTATAGTTTTTTTACATTTACAACTGATAACAATGAAGTTTTTGATATTTAAAATTCAAAAATGTATACTTTTTTACATCATGAAAAAATGCAATGTACTTAATCTTTTATTATTATACTGAGAATTAACTGTGTAACTTGCATCTATCTATTTGTAGTTAACAGCTTTTTTTGAAAATACAGATAGTTCTTGTTTAGTGATCATAATTAGGACTGGCAACTTGGTCACTAAGTGACATGGTTGTTAAGTGGAAGATTATGTGATGGCGACTGTGCTTATGATTTTATTTTGGCTTTCCTTTGCTTTACGGTGTCAGATACACCAGTTGGATGAGCCTAAAGAGCACAGAAGGTTTCTGGAATTCAACCAATGAGAAAACAGATAAAATGGCAGTCTTATAGCCCTTTTTCCCCACTCTCCTGACCTTTGGAATGCTTATGATAATTGCCAAGAAGAGAAATAATGTTTGTATTTACATTCAATAGAGAGAAAGGGGTTACAAGAGAGTAAGCAGACACACAATGGTGAATACACATCAAAAGTCTAGGCCCTTAGGAGGGAAACAAAAGCCTATAGTGTGAATCTGATTAGGGTGTTGTCAGTTTCAGGCAGCACCTGCTGGCTAGTGCAGAGATCTGATCAACTAATTAGGGTCACAGGGCTAAGCTTGTTAACTTGCCTTTTAAGGAGGTGCTGCGCTGGAGAGAAAAGCAGTAAGAAATAGCTTGTTTAGGCAATCTCCCTTCTCTGGGAAGGGAGGTGGGGAGAAAAAAAAATGGATCAGGCAAAGGACAACGCACGCTGATTGACTGTAACGGTGAACACATAACAGAGTTGGGAAGTTCATGGGTGCGGGTGTTGGGCATAAAGGTACTTTTTCACCACCGTCATAACCGCAAACTGTCACTGCCCAAAACAGTTGCTAAGCAAGGTCTACCTAAATGCTTTTGAATTATTTTCTTTTAAAAAAAAAACATCCTCTAGAAAAAGGAATTGTGGACTGAGACCAACCTGCCCCAAGAATGTTTGTTTCTCTGAATGATAACTGCCCCACCTTTAAATGGGCTCCATACAAAGGCATTGGAGCACATTTGAGAAAACCACAGCTTGGATACTTTCTCAAGCACGTCTACTGAAACAGAAACCAGCAGCCTAAAACAGTACCTGAAACAGAAATCATGCTTTTGGAAGGTTTGGCAAGCCAATGGAAAGAGATCTAGAAAGGCCCAAAGAGTGATACAGATGTCGCATACATATAGAACAATATCTTCCAGCTCCTAGGAGGAAAGAGAAAAGAGATCTGTTGTTAGGCACAAGCAGTCAAAGCCATCTATGATAGCTTTAGTCAGCAATTTTATTGTTCTCTACCTAAGTTACAAGAATCTCACCAGACTTTCCTTGGGAACAATCAGATAAAGTTTCATGGATCTTGTGTCAAGCTTCTGTCTCATGTGGCTGTGCAAGGACTCCAAGTTAGTTCCCTGTTTGACCCCTCCTTTTAGCCTAGCTGGCAGTTTCCCAACATCTGTTTTAAATTCATGTTCCAGATGCATGGAACTACAAATTCCGCCATCGCTAGCTGGCATGAAGTCTCAATACATTTAGTGAAACACCAAGTTGGGGGAGAATTTTGGAGGATTTCCCCCCCTTTCCCTTCCCCTAGACACTGAACAGTTTTATCTATGCTTTTAAGGCAGAATTCTGACTTCTCTTGGATGCAATGAAACCTGCCAGACATGGTTAAGTAAGCTAGAAAACCTCTCTGTGTGATTCATCTATCTTATCTAACAGGGCAAACCACAGAAGGGAATTTTTCAGGTTTGCTGAATGTAACTTGGAAACTGGAATCACCTGGTTTATTGCTCTTTCATAAACCATACCTTCTAGTCACCTCATGATTTATGAGGTTGACCTTTTCGGAGAACCAAGTCCCGAACAGTTATTTCTGACAATTAAAAGGCTGGCTTGTGAGCATCAGCGCATTTGCCCCATCATGGTATAGTCAAGAATTCCATCATCCTATTTTGAAAATCCAATTATTTCCTGTCTTCAAATCCCCTTTCTTTTCTCCGACTAGCAAGCAAATTGTGAAAGCATTATTCCACATTTAATCACATGCCTTTTACTTTTTTCTATGCATGGCTGCTACGGGAGAAACTAAACTGTATCCTTTACAACCCGGCCCATATTTCTGCAAATCTGCAATTTTTGAAGGCTTCTTGACTAGGTCTCTTTCATTCTTCCAGTTTTGGCACCAACAAAGCCACATACCTATTGCCTGTTTCTGGCACTCCAACTTCTTGAGTCATCATCTCAGGTCCCAAATAAGTTAACGACAGAAAATGAGACCCAACTCAAAAAATGAGGGTTCAACTTTTGTTGGTTTTTTTTGTTGAGTTTGGTTTGTCCTAAGCAATCTATTAACATGAAACTGTTAAAGGAAAATATATATGTTCTTCTTGTTCATTTGGCTTTTTGGACCTCTGCTTTTTTAAGCCTGACCCCAAAGACGCCTCTAAATTTCAAATGCATTCAGCCTGTTAGACCATAACAAATCCTCTCCCAAACTTTATTATCTCCTTTCTCCCTGCTTGTTCTGACATGCATTTCAGCAACATTTGCTCTGTGAAATCTTTTAAGAAATGCAAACTATGCAATGAGATGCAGATAATGAGAATGGGGTCATGTGCTTTCATGAAAGCATGCCCAACCTCATTTGATTGGGGAAAAACTGCCTCATCCAGTCACAGGACAGACAAGAGAAAGAATGTTTGTTGAATCTTTGTTTATTAAAGCCACAAGCAGGCTGAAAAAAAGCCTGGGATGTGGGAGGGAGACAGCCTGACTGCAGTTGGACGGCTCCCACCTGCAAAGGAAGTCCACTTGGAGTTGTCCTGACTCTTTCCTCCAGCTTCTGTGGAGTAGCTGAAGCCCCTTCTCCCTGCAAGCCACAGGCACCCAGGATGTTGCTGAAAACCTAGAAGGCAAAGAGCAGATTCATGAACAGGACACTTTGCAAAATGCAGCCTGGGTGTTTTTGATTTTTACGGTGGGTCATCATCTGACCCAGGTTATCTGCACTCTGGGGGGCAAAGGGAAATTGCTCAGGCTAAAAAATAAAATCAGCTGGAAGCAGCCCTTCCACCACCAGCCATCCATGCAGATGTGCACACAGAGCCTTTTTGATGCTAGTGGTGTTCTGCTCATATCTTTGCAGATCACTTAATTCTCCCACCCACCTTTTTTAGAAAGCATGGTTTGGAAAGCAAGAGTTTGTTCATGAAAACCTGGGTTGGAAGACGCAGTTTCCTAAGCAAAATCTTAATATGTGCCATGTCTCTTGATGAGTGAGTTGAATAAATTCATGTTGCATGGCTTTTCTGTGCACAGTAGCCCTTCAAGAGAAGTAACCACTTTTGGGACCAGCACTTTGTTGTCAATAGAAGCAGTTATTATTAGTGCTTACAGAGAGTCTTCAA
>JANHZU010003346.1:90466-103299 GCA_032468055.1 Acrochordus granulatus
CTGTAAGAGAAGGAATAACAATTGGGAGTGTACAGACACATAAGAATGCATATATGATCCTGAGAGTTTATCTGTGTCAATCTATATTATTTATCTAACTGCCTATATAAAATAAATATCAACACACAATATTATATAATATAATTATGTATTGTATATTATATATAATATGTAGATACAAACTTTAGATAGGTAGATCTACATATGATACAGTGTATACTACACACACATGCACACATACAAGATGTTACAAAATGTTAATACGATTTAGTTTGTTTTCCTTCTGCTGTTTCTCCCGAACAGTTGAAACAAGCAACAAAACAGTCTTAAATAAAATTCATCAATAAATTAATATTTCCTAGTATTAAAAGTAAAACCCATATAGCCTAAGATCCCTTCTTCTCTTGAGGGCTCAAAGGATTGTAGAGCTATTCTCCCTCTTTTTATTATCCCCTTCATGTTGGAACTGGCCCAGTGTCACCTGTGGCTAAGGCCTGTCTTCTCTGTCCATGGGTGGCACTGGTGGTGCTGAAATTATTCATATCATTCCTATCAGGATGCATAACTTAGGGGGTCCAGTAATAAGTAATAGCAACAATAATAAAACTCCAATAATTTTTAACAAAAAAAAAAGACTGGACTTACTGTAATTTTGAAGCTAATGCAAATGAGTAACTTTCAAGAACAAAGGAATTTAATAGTTTATTCTGTTGCCAAAATAAGGCAAATATTTTGTTTTTAAGAATCATGTGGTCAAAGTATATACACAGATTAAAAAATGAACTGTCTAGTGGTGGAAAACTTACCAGTTCTAGTCTTTTCCATGAACCCATTATACAATTCTGAAAATTTATTGCATGTCGTAAAATATATTTGAATGTATCTGAAATGGTATGAATGTTGTAAAGCAAGACTGAGCAGAAGGTAGTAAGGAATCTATACAGAGATGTCAGAAAACTTGTAGCAGTTGAACAAGGATTATATCTCTTGTTGTGTAACAATAGCAAAAACTGACTCACCCACAGTAGCTGTATTATATTGCTAAAATTCAGAAGGTTGGAGGGGATAATGCTTTCAAAAATTCCTGGTCTCTTCTTTAATTCATAAATCCAGAATGTTTTGCACTAGGCTGCAATTGGTGGATATCAAAAGTTCTGATTAAAAAATAAAAAGTAATTTCTGCAAGCCTGAAATCTGCACATAATCTTGTTCTAAATGCAAGAATTGTCCCATGTAACAGGTCTCTGTCCCATTAGTTAAGCCACTTCAAGCAATCTTTCCAAATAATCTTCTGTCTCCCTTTCTAAGTAGACAAAACAATGAGATAAAAAAACAAAATTATAGAAAAAACAATGTTTCTGTCTCTCAAATTTAATACCCGCTTTAGGTTTGTGACTAAACAGTACCCAAACCAGAAAGGCAGACTGAATTGTTTCAACACTCTACTTTTTGGCAGAATTTAGGGCAAATTCCCCACAGGAATTGTATGTGAGTTGGACTTTTATATGCCCTCTGCTTTAAGAACATATCTGCCTAAGCTTGCTTGCTTTGCTGCTTTTTTAAATTCAGACTGCTTGCTAGAAATCTTTTTATGCCATCCTGACATAAAACACTGTATATGTGAAAACCGTCAATAAAATAAAAATAGATTAGTATTTGTGTTCCTGTACCCTTCTTCTATTGGTAGAGAAGATTGTGTTGAGGTTAAAATTTAATATAGTAGAAAAAATAAGAGTACATGTACTCTAAGAGGCTCTTTTAACAATTGATTTCATCCATCTTACATCCAGTTTTCAAATTTCCCCTTAAGTTTTAATTTACACTTAAACATGTCTTAGTTTTGGAGCATGCCTATTTTTCCGTGAACCACTTGATTTTTCTTACTTGTTCTTCGTTGATTCAATTCTAGTCAAAATCCATTTGCAGTTGCCATGTGAGGAAAAAGCATTATAATTCATTATTGTTCAATATTTAATTTGCTGGACTTTTCTCTCCCGAAGAACATTGGTGTGCCTAAATTCAGGGAAGGATTAGTTGAGTTGCCTCCTATTTTAAGAAATGAAATACTGTTTAGTTCATGACTAAGACCCTTAGATAACAGAATGCACAAGACAAGGGTCTTCTTAAGACCCCTAGATAACAGAATGCACAAGATTTGATTGATTTCTGATTGATCTACTGTTGTCACAGAAGAAGTTTCTTGTATCAGTCTAGTCAACTATACAAAAGACATTGTAGGGTATGAATCTGACTTTGACTTTGTATTATTTTTTCTGTTCCTAAAAGGCTGCCCTCTCAGAACTTACTAACTTCAGTGGAATATGTAGAATTCAAAAATGATGAGGGCATTTTGAATCCTGAGAGTGTTTGAAAAGTTGAGAGCATTTTGCCCTTTTTTCTGTGAAAAGCAGACCACAACCATTATGTCTCATCATTTTGTGCTCTCTTAAGACCAACATACAGTGTTATTGATGTCAAGCTGAGGCTTCTTCAATCCCTATCATCTTTCCAGATCAATAATCCATGGGAATTTCACGCACAGTATAGATTGATATTTGTCATTACTTTCTACAAGGTTTGAGACAAACTACTCTGGGATGATGTTTTGAATGCAGTCAGTTGACTACACAGGCCAGTAAAGGCTTGCAATCCATTCTAAATCTCTCCCAAGCCATTTATTAAAGTCTGCTTATGTGTTTTGCTGTATATATTGTGACACCTGACCCTACCATTAGATAAGATTGGATGTTGCCTCAGATGCAAATGCTGCACATAGCAACAACTTCCCACTCTCCCTTATAAATCTTAGAATTACTTTGTGTTTCATCATCAGTGGAGGTGAGGGAGATGTGGTCAAAGGTGACACTACGTAACTCTCTCAACTAACAGCAGATAAATTACTATGAGGGCAGCAAATGAGTCCAAAGGCTTGGCAATGGAATGTCAGGTGCCACCTGTTTTCCAGTCCCAAGGCAGACTGGATCCTTACTTGCAGATTGAATTGGAGGAACAATTCCCATTCATATTTACAAATGCTTTCTACCCACTATACAAACAGGCCTGAGCACCGATATTTCAGACAAGAGCTGTAATGGGGATAAATCATTACAGGTAGTCCTCAACTTACAACCACAATTGAGCCTGGAATTTTGGTCATAAATTATTCCAATCCATCCACATAACTGGATTTGATTTTACAATCATTTTTATAACAAGTGAATGTTTATCGTAAGTCTGAATCCAGCTTATCCAATGGGTATATTAGCCAGAAAATGGCAAAAAATCTTGCAAAACACGATCACCTAACTGCAGTTGGTTGTAAATGCAAGCCGGTTGCCAAGTGTCTGAAATGTGATGACATGACCAATTGTAACTTCAAGAACAGATCATAAGTACTTTTTTCCAGTCCATTGTAACTTTGAATGGTCATTAAGGAACAGGTCATAAATCGAGAACTACCTGTCAGCCACATATTCCATCACATTGAGCCAGTTCCCATTCTTCTTGTACCTGTGACTGATTTCTTTCTAAAGGCAGCATGAAATAATAAAAAAATTGAGTCCCGGTATGGGTAACTTAAGAAGCGTGGTGGTGCAAGCACTTAAAAGCTTGGCTTGGTGGCTGGAAAGTCAGCCGCCCGAGTTCAAGACCTGGTGTTGCCATGCAGCAGAGCAAGCTCCTGCTATTCTGCTTCAGCTCCCACCCACCTAGTGGTTCGAAAGTACGCAAGCACGAGTGGATAGATATTGCCCCTTCCGCCAGGAAGGTAACAGTGTCCGTGCACCTATGGTCTGTGCACCCAGCCACATGACCACAGAAACGTCCCAGGACAAACGCTGGCTCTTTCACTTGGATGAGCACTGCACCCTAGCAACTGGCAGGGTCGCCTTTACCTTTTACCTTTTTATGGCTAACTTGCCCCTAAGAAATGGCCCAGAAACATTATATAATTGTTCTAAAAGAATGATTAACCAAATATTTAGAAAAGATGTGCACACATTTAGTATTTTGGCATGAATGAGAGTTGGCCAAAATCTTAATAGTGTTTAAATAAATGAACTTTAGATAACAGTGTGGTTGACATCAAATATTTTCTTAGGGATGGATTGGTTCTGGGAACTTATTGGGCATGATACATGCAACTATTGAGTTGTTAGTCTTGCTTGTCCAGTGAAAGCATCAGATAAATGCCTTGATGTGAAGGCTTGACAGGTGTATGCCACTAATCTTGGCTCCATTTTAAGTGTTAGGAGAAACTTTCTGGCACAGCCAGTAATAGCCACAAAGCAGCATTTTCATTCAAAGAATGTCAGGAGCATAAACAGAGAGAAAAGGGCAGATTTGAAATTGGCATTTATGCATATTTGCTAATGAAGAGAGGACAAAAACTTCCACATTTCCTAGGCTATTTCAATTACAAAAGAGTTCATATCTCCATAATCTAAAATATAAATCTTATTTTCCCTCCATGCAGAAAGATGCTCTTCTAGCATTTTATTTCTCCAATTTGTGCCAACCTCAGCTGCAGTCAAATTACCTTTTCCTGAATGCAAAGAAGCCACCACTGACTTGGCTCACTTTTCATTTTCCACATGCTTTCATTTTCAAGAGAAACAGAAAAAAACGCTTGTGGTTTGAAGGGTTTTTAGCCATTGTGCATCTTTGTGTCTTTTTCTTTCCACAAGTAGGTCAAGGAACCTGGAAAGCATGAACAAGTCAGACTGTACATTCATTGGAAATCTAGGTTATAGAAGAACACATATAACACATTCTGATGTGATTAAACAATGGAGGGTATAAATTCCATGGAATTACACAAATTTTTCCATGGCTGACAGCAGTTTTGCCAGGCGGAGTGGGGGAATCTAGAGGGAAGACACTGGCCAAGGGCAAATGTCTTCTTTGCTTTGTTTCCTTCCCAATCACCCCAATGGGTAGGACATTAACAATACCACAGCTTGTTGGTCCTTTTTCATTACACAAGTATGTGGGGTGGAAGTGTTGCATTCTTTGGCATGCCTGTAGAATGGCCAGTAGATTCTACCAATGATAAAAGTTGTGTGTGTAGGAATATGTACAAAAGCAAGTAAGGATGGTAGGGAACATTCTGTCGTGCAAGATGGGATAATCTGGTTTTCTCTCTCTCTTCCCCTGCTCCCCCAAGTCAGAAGCACCTGTAAGGTGAGAGGATTAGCTGGTGACATCACTGCCGATGCCTGGGGGTGCTATTTTCATGTCCCTGTTATTTTTCCCATCAAGATGGGACCTATTTCTGTACTCACATTTGCATGCTTTTGAACTGCTAGGTCAGCAGGAGGCTGGAGCAAGTGACGAGAGCACACCCCAACACACAGCAGCAACCGGGTCTCGAAAATGGGCTTGCAGATTGTCATCCCCAGCATCCTGTCACATGAGCCACCGCGCTCTCATATATATGTATGTATGAGTGTACACACACACACACACACATGTATATATACTGCTAAAATAATAGAAAATTTTTAAAAAGCAAAAACAACAGAACACAAAAATACATATAATTTTGTAGTCTGCTACAATTAATGCTTTAAGTTTAGCACATAAGCCATGGAAGATATTTTAGGAATAGATGAGGTTCTCGCTCAGCCAGCTCAGTAATTTTGCAAGGACTCTTCATAATCTCAAACTCCCAAATATGCCAACAATGTGCCAACCAGCACAAAAATATGGGAGATGGTAGGTCATCTTGTACAAGTAGCCTAAAAACCTTATCATCACTTCATTAACTTCTCCAAGCAAGGAGAGTCTATTAACTTTTCTGAAGCTCCAATAGATGATAAGACCAGGTCCTGGAGTGAGGCCTTTCCTCACCTATCAATAGGGTCATTCTTTAATCTTGTTTTCTTTCAAATCCAGTATGGCCAAATCTCTTTTCAGAAATGCTATAATATTTAGCAGAAGCAGACTTGGCATTTTGCTTTGTGCTTTGCATATTTTGAAATCATTCTTGCAATAATTGAGTCATCTTGGGCAAACAAGGTCATGCCTCCTGTTCCTTCTTTCTTAAAGTCCTTCTAAAGAGTGGTGAATCTTAAGAATTCCTTGAATAGATGGGCAACTATAAACTGAAGCATATTAAAACTGAGTTACTGTTTGTCCTTTGAGTTCTCTGTCTGCTCTAGCAATGTCTCTTGACAAAATGGCATGATTGCTGAAAGACCAGATCTGCAGTTTGAAGATGCCCCTGGAATTGTAGCTTCTGATAGAGCTGGAAGGGACCTTCCTGAGGTAGGAGGACTTATGCCTTGTCACTACTGTGACATCCAGCATTTAAAAAACATTTGGAAGCTGTTTCAAAATGCAGCAGGCTCTGTGTTAGACAGTGTTAGCTGGTACCAGTTCCTGCATTATTTGCCAAAAGGCTTTCTAGTACAAGTTAAACTGCTAGTGCTAAGTTATAAATTCACTGTCTCCATTCACTCTCTGAAGTTGGCCTGAGTAGTTTGATCTGACCAGGAGAAGCTGTTAGTGAATCCCCACTTTAGGGAGGGAGGAAGCAAAACTTACACCAAGTTGGCTACCACTTTGACCACTTCCTGGAAGCAGCTCAAAACAGAGCCCTTCCAGAGGGCATCTGGGCTGTGATATTATTTTGACTGGGTATATCAGTTGGTTTTGTATATGTAACTGGTAATGTTAAGCTTATTTCATTGGGTTGTGGATTTTTTATTTTATTTTTTATTGGATTTTTTTTGTGAACTGCTGAGAATCCTTTCAGACTGCAGCAGTCTATATGATGAATAAATAAATCAGTTATTAGCAAGGCAATCTTGCATGGGTAACAGGAGGTAAGTTCCATCTTGATCTTATGCATACAACCTAGTCAATCCGATATTCTTCTCAATAAACCTTCAAAAGACAACCAATTAGCAATTGAATTAAACCTCAAATAAAAAGCATAACATACACAATCAAACCATTTTCAGAGAGGATAAAAAGGTAAATGTCATATCAATTTAAACTTGAACTCAAGCATGTCTATGCAGTTTTTCTTGGCAGTGATATGGAAATGGCCTACTGATGTTGTCTTTTAATGTTTTTCAATTACTCTGGTATTTTCTGGAGGGTTCCCATTAAGTTATAACCAGGTCAGACCCTGTTTAATATCCCATCAGGAGACAAAATTGGGTAGGTGCTGCAACTTGCTGATATTCAGAAAATGATAGGCATAATTAAAATAGCCTGGGAGAATAATGTTGGTAAAGCCAATACAGTAACTATGAGAGCTGAGACTGATGAGGCAGAAATCAGAAGCTCCCAGACTAAAAAGGCCTAAACAGGTCTCAGCTCCCAAGATCACTAGGTCAGGCAGTTCAGAAAATAGAGAGAGAGACAGAAAGAGACAGGAAGGAAGAAGTCTAGATTTAGATCCCAAAGAAGAGATATAGAAATCTGACTTTTGCAGTGCATTGGGCAATCAACTGTTGTCTTTCTGGCTTCATTCTTGTCAGCAATAAGAATTCTGCTTTAGCTGAGTTGTGGCTGAGAATCTTATCATCTCTAGCCAAGAGCTGAAATAATAGTTAAAAGTATTGGGAAACCTTCAAAACAATTGGCTAAGTGATGGGGCCGAGCCTGCAAACTGTAGGAAGTAAAAGAAATAATGCTGGTCTATGAGTATAATAAAAATGGATTTGATTTTAATATAGATAGCCCTTGACTTACAACCATTTGTTTAGTGACTGTTCAAACGTGCTCACTGAAAAAAGTGACATCCAACTGGTCCTCACGCTTACAACTGGCACAGCATCCCCACAGTCATGTGATCAAAATTGGGGCATTTGACAACAGCATGTATTTACGATGGTTGCAATGTCCTGGGATCATATGACCATTTGTGACCTTCCCACTGGCGTCCAACAAGCAAAGTCAATGGGGGAAGCTAGATTCATTTAATGACTATGTGATTCACTTAACTGTAGTGATTTGTTCAGCAACTGTTGCAAAAAAGATTGTAAAATTGGGCATAACTCATTTAACAACAACCTTGCTTAGTAATAGTAATTCTGCTCCCAGTTGTGGTCACAAGTTGAGGACAGGGAGGCTTTCCAGGTGAATACACGTTGTATAGAACCCCCATGAAAACATATTATTCAGATACCTTACTAGTCAAGCATGGTTAGACATGCAAGGAATTTGTTTCTGATACAGCAGCTCCTAGTATACTTGCAAAACAATAGTAAATAAATAATAATAAAGTTAGATATTCAACAGAAAGTGTGCATCCAAAATGTGCAGTCAGTAGAAAGAGAATATTATAAAGTGTAGAATAGAACCACCATCTATTGATAAGTAGGTTACACATTGGACAGAACTTCTGGGTTAATTTAGAATTCTTTGTGTCCTATCATGTAGCATGAGTCAGTATTCAGCTGAATGTGGTATGGGGGGAAAAGTGTCCATATATCTGGTTGTTTTGGTGTAACGCCATCCAGAGGAAAGAGGTTCCAGCAAGTTGTGTTCAGGATGAGAAGGGTCTGCAGATATCTTCTCTATTCTACATTCCAAAGAAATGTCTCGATTCTCTTTGGAAACCAGGCAGGTACAATGTAAAATTGTCTTGTTCTGATGTTTAGAATGTCTGTTCCCAGCTGGGAATAGAGATGGGACCATATAAATGGCATTATTCTGCTTTCCTTATACCCATAGAACAGGTTAAACAAAATTCAGGAAAAGGATTATACTGCAGTATAATAAGAGGTCTTTGGTGTACTCCATGCACGGCACATCTCCTGGCATGCTGAAATAAATCATTTGAAAATTGGAAAGGGATGGAAGAGATAAGTATGGAGTAATTCATAGCAAAGAGGAAAACACCTCTCATACCTGACTTTCTAATAAATCTAACTTATTAATTTGCCTGCCTCCTCCATTGATTTTATGACCCAGGAAGTGTATCATTTCCCTCGTTTGCAACATTCCTTCCTTCCCTCCTGCACCTTCCTTCCAGATTTAGTTTCATTCAGATTACCCATCTAACAGGGGTGTGTTCTTCATGCTATCAAACAAGCACTGTGACTTGTCATCTGAAAGACTGGCTTGTTGTCATGAATTGGAAGGATTCTAGAAGGGTGTTGTCAAGATGTCCAATCAAGAGAACCAACAAATATCTCATGCAATGTTCTGAAGTTGGTCTCAGATTTACATGATATTTTTCCTACATTTGCTATTAGCGCTAGAGAAAACCTATCATTCCATGTGCCAAATGCAAGCTATAGGCAATTGGAAAGTGGTCCTTTCAAATATGACTGGCAATCTTTTCATAAGTAGTACGAATGTGTGTTTTCATATGTAGTGTCATAGTGAATTCTTTCAAGGTGTCAGGTATGCAAGGCACAAAGGATAAGGCTACACCTTCAAACAGTCAACTCTTGGATTTATGCATTGCATTAAGCCATGGCTTAACCATGGTTCATTAAATAACTGGTTAACACATTAAACCATAAGCCATGATTTGTAGCAACTTTAGTGTTTGAATTCATGGAATGCATTGAGCAAAACCAAACCAACCCCACTACTATATGGTTTAGCACAACTTTTGTTGACCCAAAGGCCATTCTGGGCTTTGCATAGTTCAAAAAGGACCATGCTTCAAAAGTGACAGAGCCAGGTCTTATTTAGACTGAATGTTTTATTTATTTGTTAAATTTAGATAGTCCCCATCTTACAACCAAGCAACTCTGGGCAGCTTAAAGTATCATAAATAACAATATAAAACATTTGGAAGGTTAGAAACATTAAAACATCAGTTAATCATTAAAATCAGCCCTCCTGAACAATAGTAACTTGAAGTTTTGGGATGTTTGGATGCCATTCTGGGACTTTCTGCTGAAGAAATTTACCAATCTTTGTAGATGGATTAGATGATGAAGAATTTACACTCAAAATTATAAGAAATGTGTAAAATGTGATTGGAAATAATTAAGATACTGATATGTCAGCAGTGTGTAATAGGAGTAAAAAATGAAGAATGTGTAAGCTATAGCTTGATAGAACAGACATGTATATTATGGTTAAAAATTAATTGTTTATAAGGATACAACATACAGGTAATTTAGATTATAATGTTAGAGTGGAACGTGTATAAGTGGAAAGATATCCATACAGTTAGGTCAGGAATGTTATATGAGTGAGGGTTTGTTCCTCATACTTTTCCCGTTTTCTTTTCCCTCCCCTTTTTTGTTTTGTGTTGTGACAAATATTGTTCTATTTGTCATTATGTGCTGTTTTAATATGTATTTTATGTTATTTTTTGATTTTCTATGTTAAAAATTAATTAAAAATTGATAACAAAGTTAAAACGTTAAAAGTTAACAACGAGCCAGATAAAAAGGGCAAACATATAAATGGAATAGAGGTGGGATCTTCTAATCTACTAGCCATCTCCAGAATGGGATACTGCCATCTACTACTAGTTGGCAGAACTAGGTTTGAAGGCACTTCAAGGGGCAGGAACCACAGCAGAAAAGGCTCCTCTCCTGTACTCCACCAACCATAATTCCTTTTATTCAGACACAGCTCCAAGCTTTCAACTCCTCCACCCATTCTGAAAGCTGCAAAAAGGCTGCCCTGCACCCTTTCCACTTCTGTCTTGGCATAGGACATAGATGTCATTCATATGGGACTGCTGCTTGCTGTCTGCTATAACGTGGTGTCTTAAAATCTGGACTCGCCTTAATCACCAAGACTGGCTATTGGTGTCTCTTGGACAGGCAGGGTTGTAAAAACTTTTGGCTGGGCTCCGAGATTTCCTGACCATAATGTTTTCTAGGCCTGACTCTTGGCTCCACTTTCAGCTCTTGACAGCTCACAGCTAATCCTGACAAATGATCTCCCTTCAGGAATCTGATTTATTGAAAAAGTCCTGAAATGACCAGAATCAAGGGTGATTTTTTTTTCAGAGCTAGGTAATTTTGCAGCAATAGACAGGCAGCGTCCTAAAGCCAGAAATAAGTTCTTGATGCAAATCCTGGCAATGAAGTAATTGCGGACCATTATTGCAAATAATGTGTGTCTGAGTAGTAGGTCAAGGAAACCTTTAAAGATATTTCAAGGTCATATTGGTGAGTGGTTAAGGGTAGAAGCCAGGAGATGGTGAGTTCCAGTCCATCTCAGCCATGAAAGCCAGGTAGGTGATTTTGGACCAATCACCAGGAGACGGTGAGTTCTAGTCCTGCCTTAGGCATGAAATCTTTCATACTGCCTTAGGTATGAAATGCTTTTAAAACAAAGACAAACAAAAAACAAAACAAAACAAAAACACAAAATAAAAATACAGGTTATCATAAAATATAAAATGTCTAAATTTTAAATAACATAGCAAATGAAAATACATGTCCTGTACTGTCAAAAACCACAGATTTTTAAACTGAAAAATTTAAAAGAAAAATATGTATAATTTTAGCTGTAGTTACAATTACTGTATAGTTATCTAATGCAGTTATTCACAAAGCATATAAATATAACTAATACATTTATATAACACTAAAAACCGACTCCGTTTTGCATGAATAAGTCCAATATTTATTGTATTTGTCCATACAAAGCATGTTGCTAGGGGGTTCTGCGAGTTGACGTCCACACAACGTACAATTGCTGAGGTTGAGGAACACTGAGCTAGAGGAAGGATAATGTCAGGCTTCCCAGCCAAGCACTGCAATAAATTGCATTAATATATTTACCTGCTTCTCCAAGACACAATAAAGCAGCTAATGCCCTGGTTCCAAATGAAGGAAGGCACTGCAACGCAGCTCCAGAACGGGAGGTTCAAATCCAACCAAAATCTTATTAATATCTATATTAATAATAATCTTATATTAATATAAGACTATATATAACTAATCTTATATTAATATAAGATTGAAACATTTTAAAAATCCGACTGCAACATTGAAAAAGCTTATTTGAACACTTAATGGATGTGAAGAGTTAGATTGAAGCGAAGTATTGAAAAATGTGATTGAAATGTTTCAAAGTGGATTTAAACAATCTAAAACATGATTGAAATGTTTAAAAAGCGGATTGAAGGTTTGAAAGGTGGAAGCAAACATTTAAAGGATGGATGTGAGCGTTTAAAATGGACTGAAACGTAAAAAACATTGACATTAAATATTTAAAAATGGATTTAAAAGTGTAAAACAGGCTGAAGTATTTGAATGGTCGATCAAAACATTTAACAGACGGATGTGAACAATTTAAAAACGACTGAAATGTTAAGTGTTAAAACAGACAGATATTTTAAACATGGATTTAAAGAGTTGAAATGTAGGTGGTTAAAAGTGGATTCAAATACTGTATTTCACAGATGGCTGTGAACATTTAAAAGACAATTGTGAACATTTTAAAGAGGGAGGGGAACATAAAAAGTTATCAGGCTGTTAGACATAAAAATAGATTTTAAAATACAAAACATAGGCTGAAAGTTTAAAGGTCAGATGGGAGAAGGTAAAAAGTAGAGTAACACGTAAAAAGGGAAGAAAACGTAAATGAGGATGGGAATTTTTTTAAAGAAATGGTCTGAAATGTTATGAAAACGGATGTAAAAATACAAAAAATAGGCTGAAAAGTTTGACAGATGGGAACACGTAAAAAAGATAAAAACATGCGAAAAGGGAAGGAAACATAAAAAGGAATGGAAACCTTAGAAACCAACCGCTGTGAATCGTTTAAGTGGATTTGAAAATACAAAGACTCGTAAAAAGGGACGGAATCATGTAAAGAAGGATAAAAACATTTAAAAAACAGGTCTGACATGGTTAGAAGCGGGCATAAAATCACAAGACAGAGGCGGACAA
>JANHZU010003346.1:107153-120377 GCA_032468055.1 Acrochordus granulatus
GAGGCGGCCCTGGAACTGAGGGGGGTGGGGTAAAATAAAGAAAAAAAAGTATAATCACTAACCTATGTAAGCCGCCAAGAGTCTTCGGAAATTGGCGGCATAGAAATATGATAAATAAATAAATTCAGTTCCCAGAATTCCTTAGCCTGACATAGCTGACTTGGAAATTTTGGGAATTAAAGTCTACATTTCTTAATACTGCTAAGGTTAAGAAACACTGACGTAGAAGTTGAAGTGTTAGAGTAGGTATGGGAAGATCCAGGTTCTATTCTATTAGCTACAGAAGCTCCCCAAGTAACTGTGAAGCAATCATTCGTTCTCAGCCCAACCTATCTCACTCAGATTGTTTTTTTGGGAAAAAAGGGAGGAGAGAGCATTGCATATGTTGCCTTGAGCTCTTGAATAAAAAGGATATAAATTGATCAGGCATATGATTTATGGGACGGAATAAAGTATGATAGGAAGTGAGCCATTGTGGGTTTTTGAGGCTTATGTTGTATGAACCTAGACACTCTTACTATTTATTTTTATTTTAATTAATTTATAAATAATCTTTGTTATTTTTACAAATAATTCAAGGTAGCAAACATATATAATACACCTTCCTCTTATTTTCTCCATGATAACAATCCTGTGAGGTGGGTTGGACTGAGAAAGAATGACTGGCCCAAAGTCACCCCGCTGGCTTTCATGGCTAAGGCAAGAATAGAACTCACAATCTTCCAGTTTCCAGCTTGTTGCCTTAACCACTAGACCAAATTGACTCTTAGTTGGATATGTAATGTTAGACATGTCATAGAAAGCTCATTACTTAAAATGACTGATAGATGTAGATTAATAATTTAAAGGTTTTAATTTAAATTATATTTAAAGTATGCCAGTTTTGATAGAAAATATGTTTTTAAAAAACTCTTCAGATGCTCTGCAGTGCTGCAATTTTGAAGGGGGCTTATGTAAGTTAACCTCCTGGAGAACAGCAAGAAGTGTCTGTGACATTATTGGAGAGGGCAAGATCAATTTTCTTTCCTCTTTCTTTTTGGAGAGATTTAAGAATGGGAGTGGGAGGCCTAGTTTTTCCATTTCTCTCCTTAAATATCCCCTTCTTAAATATCCCCTTAGAGTGGCCTGAATTGGGGTTCACCAGTTGCCCATCCTTGTTCAGCAGCATACCATCTGGCCTGGTATTTCTGACATACCAGTGAAGAAGAAATGAAATAGTGGTGGCATAGCTCCATTCAGGTCATACTTGACTTCTTCAGACCCACAAAGATGCTGTGGTTTTGTCACAGTTTAGGTTGCTTAGCCTGTTTCAACTGAACAAGCACCATTTTTGTGTATTTATGCAAACCAGAGGGTGTTACTCCAGAACCCTAAATATAGATACCAACATTCTTGGTGGAGAAAAGGAGTCTTCTTTCTTTCTTGACTTGTGCATATGTTTATTCTCTAAAATGCTTTCTAGTGTTTGGAAGTTCTTGTTTATTCCATTTTGACCAGGTTTACCGGAATCTCTGGACTGGTTCCATGCCAGCAGCATTGTGGCTTGTGCCAGCCATTGTGCAAAATGGAACTTCCCGAGAAATGCATTTAGTGGCTTGCTACTTTCATTTGAATCTTCCTAACTGTTTGTTCCTATCTTCCTGATGCTTCCGACTCTGGAAGTGTTGTAGTGACTAATTATAGTTTGTTAATTTAAACATCATGACAAACATAGTTTAATTTCCTTAATGCTGGCTTTCTGCAGTACCTGAATAGGGGTGTTTTTAAAGGTAGGAAATAATTTTCTTAGAGAGTTTTTCCCCCTTGGCTAATAGGTTTGTGTTGACAAAGGTATTGGGTTTCAGGCCTGTTACTGTGGGGTGACAGAGCAAGATGAGAGGCTGCTTAGATCTAATTTTCCAGTTCCTTCATTCCCTTTCCATCCTGATCTCTTGTGTCGTAAAAAATGCACTGATGTTGGCAGATTTTATGATCCCAGATCCAGACTCACAAAAAAGCATTATAGTCGTTGACTTTATCACCACAACTGGGACTAGAATTTCCATTGCTAAGCAAAGCAGTTGTTAAGTGAGGTATGCCCAATTTTATGATCTTTTTGCCACAGATGTTAAGCAAATCACTGCAGTTAAGCATTAAACAATGTTAATTAATGTTTAATTAATGTTTAATGTTAAGCATTAAAAATTCAGGTATTCGACCAATCTGGTTTCCCCCATTGACTTTGCTTGTTAGAACTGGCTGAGAAGGTCGCAAATGGCAATCATGTGATCCTAGGACATTGCAATCATTGTAAATACAGATTGGTTGCCAAGTGCCTGAATTTCAATCATGTGACTGTGGGGATGCTGCCACAGTTGTGTGAGGACCAGAGGTGCTGTTAGTTTAAATGTTGCTAAATCAATGGTTGTGAGTTGAGAACAACTTTTATCGTATCCAGTGCTAATGAAGTTGCTAAAGTGGAATTGTTTTGCTTTGTTTTTGTGGAGGGGAAATGCTTCCATTCAGTGTAAAACACAATGGAATATAAGTGTTTCAAGCACAGCATGTATTTCAGGCTGCTCTGTGCATTGTGACATCACTCAGTTTAAACTCTTGTTTGAGATTCCTTTTTCTGAGCTGGGAATATTCACAGTGGATGTTGGTATGTATATCTTTCCAGGTATAGTTCTATTCTGTTGCTGTTCAACCTTTTCAAATCTTGGCATGTGTTGGGGATCTGACTACTCAGTATAGTCCTGGGATGGGCCCATGAGCCTCCAAATATTGCAGAATTTGCAATGATTCCAAATCATCACAGCTTATAAAAGAAGTTGTTTAATATTCCTGGTTCATCTGGAGAGCTAAGGGTTGCTCATCCTTGAAAATTCCAAGCTAGATGGATCTGGGATATAATTTGAGCTACCTTCCTACATTTTTATGTTACATATTTTACATTTGCCACAGCTACAGTGGTTTCCAAGGGGTTGAACTGGGTTCAATGAACTGGATTGCAGTGTATATTTTCATTCTGTCCAGAATTTGTTTAAAACGCATTTTGTTTTGGTCTGGGAGACACACTAGTTAATTTTAAAATAGCCTATTAGGTTATATCCAAAAATAGTTATTAAGTGATGTTCATCAAGAATGATTTAAAGTGTAAGGAGAGCTCTCTGAGAAAATAGAAAGGAAACACTATGGAAGAAGAGGAAGGCAGAGTAAATATTTATGTTCACACCTATGTTAGTGCCACACATTTACTGTACCAGTATTGCTCATAAACCTGGTAGCAGTTCTTATCTGCTCATTGAAACAGTAAATCAACTTACCTTAACTGATTTATGACCACATTCCGATCTGGAGCATTCAGTGTGTGCACTTATGTATTCAACTTTTCCAAACCCCTTTTGATGAGGTAGAATAATAATTGTGAGGTCCGAGAAACGTGTTGCTTTTGGGAGGTAGTAATTTGAAGTAGCTTCAATTATTTCGCAGCACCTTGCTGAGATTGGGAAGCAGTGAGAACCAATCTTCTCATCCATCCTAATGTCATTGTCCATCCCTTTCCTAAAGGAATGAAAATTTGAGAAAATATTTTTTTAAGCAGGGGAAATCTTCTGAATTTGCCATTCTCACATCTTTTTTCTAATAATTCTGGAAAATATTCACCAAAAACAATTATGTCAGAAAAAGGAAGGCCCTTCATCCTATGTGTTTCCTGGAGATAAATTCCTGGTTGTGAAAATACTACAGACTTTTAAAGGAATAGGGCAATTATTAGCAATCAACTTGGAGAATGTTTTATTAAGAGCCAACATGTCTCAATTCACTTCCCTCCACTGATTGGTTGACTATGGGAAACATAATATCCATTTGCTAAAAATAAACTTGAATTAAAAATGCTAGGAGAAGTTTCCATATAGATTTGGTGAAGTCAGTTCTGCTCACTAATTAGCAAACTAAATGAAGGAAAATGTGTGAGATAGATGTGGTTCTTAGATTAACCTGTGCTATTGGGACCGCTTCATTCTTCAAAAAAGGCAGAGTCTAGCCTATCTTTTTTCATGGCTTCAAAAGGGAAGGCATTGTATAATGTTGGCAATGTTAAAAAAAATACCAAACTTATTTTTCCCATCAAGCTGTATGTGAACTTAAAATACACGCCATGATTTTCATCCACAATCTTCTTGGTCAGTCCTTATGTAGAAGGAAGGAAAGAAGAATATGCATTTTGTTGGAAGAATGCTTGCTTTTGGACAAGGTGAAAATGTTTGTACATTGAAGGGAAAAAATCTTTTAATGTTTCATTGAAGTTTTTGTTGAGATCAATAGACAAGGAAATTTTCAACTCAGAGAAACAAGATTTTTTGGAACGTCCTACTTATTTGATATATTAAGCTCTCTGGAAGGGTATGACCTAACCATGAGACTTCTCAGTTATTGTTAACATAGTATTTTGAAGAAAATAAGCTAACGCATCTTTCTAGCAGTTACCATTCCCCTATGCCATTAGCCATCTTACAAATTATGATTGACTACTTGAAATGTGTGTCACTATGTGACTGTTTGACCCAGTTGACATAAATTGTAGAGTCACAGAAATTCTTGTGAACAGGATTTACACATCACACCAAGTCATGGGTTGTAATTGTGGCATCTGAAAAAGCCACCATTGGTTAAATTTGTCAATGAAGCAAAGCTAAGGGTTCCTGATTAGTTTCAGTTGGTGGCATATGTGGAATTTTGAGAACATGTCATGGGCAGTCCTGAAAAATGGCAGCTGGGGAGGCTTGCCCATTATAAAGCACAGCCATAATTACCCTATTACTGTAATTCAGCCTTTCCCGTTAGCCTCCAGGACTCCTATTTCCCCTTGCTTATCTTTGACCTCGTAAGCAGCTGGACTTATTTCCAAAGTTATGAATTTACAGCATTGTTTTTATTTCCTAATAAATCTTATGGAACCCATCTGAAGACGAGAGGGATTTTTGGAAATTAGGAACATGCTGGATACTGCATGCCAGCTTCTTGTTTAATTTCAATTGAAAGCATTTTTTTTTTAAAGTCAGATTAGACGGAGTAGAACATCTAGTAGATATAAAAAAAGGTCTCTGTAGACTCATTTATAAGACTACAGGTAATCCTTAATTTGCAATATAATTGGGCCCAGAATTTCACTTGTAAGTCATGGTGGTTGTTAAGCGGGTCACAACGTGACAGTGCCCAGTTTTATGAGCTTTTTTGTACCTGTCGTTAAGTGAATGACATTATTGTTAAGTGAATAACATGATTGTAAAGTGAATAATAAAAACTGTCTGCAATGGGCATTTCTTGCCTGAAACCAGAAATAAACACTAGTTTCAGGCAAAAAAAATGACATAAATCAGTTACATGACCATGGGACACTGCAAATAGCTGTACATTTGGGTCACTTGCAAAGTGCTCATATGTGATCTTATAACTATAGGGAGCCATTGGAACTTTGGATCCAAGTCTTAAGTAGCTCTGGGGAGGTCCGTTGTAACATGGAACAGTCATGCTAAGCCCTGTAAGTTGAGGATTGCCTGTAATATCTTTCAGTCCACATTGGTTGCCTATTAGCATCTCTTTATTTCTACTGGGATATAAGTGTGTATGTGTGCAGTCTTCACACACCTTGCCACAATTCATACAACATGTAACACACAATGTCAAAACCAAACAATCCACGTTGTGTCTTTCCTTTTAATGTGCACCAAACGTAGTTGTTACATTTGTATCTTCCATAATAAGGGTTGGCACATTGTACTAAAAAAACAAATGATTTCCAAGATATTAACAAGTAGCATAATATTTCCTTGAGCAAAAGATCAATATAATGGTTTGATACAGTTGTAAAAATGTCTAAAGCTTGTAAGCCGCCAAGAGTCTTTGGAGATTGGTGGCATAGAAATGTGTAAAATAAATTATTCTTTACTTATATGGATGGTTGCAATATTTACATATCATGCAACACTCGTATATTCAGTTTTAATCTTCTGCACTGATGCTTCACATACGTTTTGTTTGGTGTTTTGTTTTAACATATTATAGTGAATAGTTTTAATTGATTTTCATAATGGAATTAACTAGATTGAAATGTAGGGGCATAAGGGTATTTTGTGGTTTGGTGTGTTGTTAAACCCAGCCATTATCTGAGCATTATACGAACTGGGCTATCTAATTGCGCCATTGTGTAGTTTATTTTGTGAAATGCTGTCCATTGAGTCATAGAGAAAAATACTGTTGAATCAGCAAAGCTCCATATTAATAGAAACTTTTTGATATTCAACTAACATTATGAATTGGTGACTGGTGGTGTTTCTTTCTTCTAATTATGTGGAATAGCATACCTGTTAAAGCTAATACTTTGGAGGAATGCCATTTTTCATAAGATTATTCTAAGGACTGGTGTGTTCTTGAGACTTTCCCCCAAATAATAATAATAAATGTTTAGTTGTATCTAGGAATCTCAATATCCAGGACATTGAATGCTTGTTGGAAAATTCTTGATCTCCATATCTATCTGCCTTGCCTTTGCTCATATTTTTTATTTATTTTTATCTCAGCTTTATTATTTTTTAATAAGCCACTCAAGGTGGCAAACATATTTAACACACCTTCCTCCTGTTATTTTCCCCACAACAGCAACCCTGTGAGGTGAATTCGGCTAAGGCAGGATTAGAATTTATGGCCTCCAGCTTGCTAGTCTGTTCCTGTAATCACTAGACCAAACTGGTTCTCCATATTTGCTCAGACTTACCTACCACTCAGTCTTGTTGTCTTTTTGGGTAATTGTGAGTTAAACCTAATTTTAAAAAATCTTAAACATATTTGTTGTAAATTCCTGGCCTATATGTCTGTCCTGTTAAAACAATGTGAAAATAGGCACATGTTTATGTCTTCCAGTATTCTCCCAAATTTTTAATACTTCCATTGGAGAAATGAACAGAAACTTTCTCATTTTTTTCCTTCTCAAATATTAATTTTTCTTGCCTGATGTATCTCCTGTATCATATTCATATTGTCAGCATATTTCTCCCCTGTTGTGTCCCTCTAATCCATAGGTGTTGAGATCTAAATTCCACAGGAGAAGACTTCAATTCATAATGTTCTTCTTAAGGCGGGGAAGAGTCAAGATGGGTAAAGTCTTCACAGTCACCTATTTGCAAGTGTTTCTTGATTGGATCAGTAGGATGAATGTTGGAAGGAGGAGACCATTAATAACAAGATTGTCTGGTTTTAATGTGATTATTTCACAGTAGGCTGGCTTAGACTGGCTTTTGTAGGGTTGATGTCCTCCAGCAATTAGGGTGGAAACAAATCAGTGCTGACATCAGTTTGCAACAGATATTCCCAGATAGAAGTTTAATAAGTCATATAAAAAGCAAACCTGAGAAAAACTGAGCATGTTTTTGGTAGGGAGTTTCTATCAGTAATTGATTTCCAGGATCTGCTAATGGGGGGCACTATGGATAAGTCAGCTAGAATACTTTTTTAAAAGCTGATAAGGTACAAAAACAAGCAGGAAGCTGTCAGCTCATGTTTAAAAAGCTGTTGCCTTTAGAGAACACTAATTATATTTTTCTGTTAAGTGCAATATATTGGACTATAACTGTGGACGATTTCTGGTGCCCTTAGAGCTTATGGCAACATTTTGAATTGTGTTTATTTACCAAATGCATAACATTTAATTGAATTATTGAAGTAGAGAAGTTGTCCATGAACAAACAAAAGGTAATAGGTTTGGACTTTGAAATTGAATAAAGCCTGTTACATCCAACTTTCTAAGCAAATAGCACCCTTGAGGAAAACTCAGATACTGACCTTCTGTCTTCATTGTTCATATTCCTGGTAACAAGAATTTGTTGTGAACAGGAACATTAAAATGTGGCTGGATATTTAGTATAATCAAATTATATTCTTTGTCGATATGCAATGAACATTTCTACTTTATTAGACAAGCTTTCACAGGAAGATAATGTACTTTTCAATTTAGAAAGAATTTTGCTTCTGCTCTGTATATTTAATTTCTTGCTAAGTGAACATTTTTTTTTATTTCTCACAATGTGCATTCTTGTAGGATTTGGTTTGTACATTCCACTTTAAATATAGACTGCTTTGCCCAGTAGTGCAACATAATTTAGCTTTTGCTTCAACTTGGAATCTTTTCTGTCTCACATTTGAATATCTTGTAATGCATCACATTGCTAGCTAGTTCCTTTATGATTTAAAAAATCTGATATATGCTAGATTAAAAATTCCATGGAGATGAGTTTTGTAAACAAATTTAATAGCTATCTAGGTTATTCCATCCTTTTTTTTTAAAAAAAAAGTCTACAGCCTTCTTGATGTGCCAGAAACCTAGACAGGATTATTTCTCGAATAAATCTTTGGTGTTAACTTTGACTATGATGTTCGTTAATTTACTGTGAAAGATACAAACAACAAGACCATTGGGAAATGACAGAAAATGTACAGTACACCCATTTCAGCGCACCTTCATTTTGCCACCTATTTGCAGAAGGGGAAAAGCAAGCTATCCTATAAAAGTAAAAAGGAGGCAGATTAAATCTATGAATTGTCTTGCATCTAGCGAGGAGCTCAATAGTTATCTATCCTTTTCATATTGATACCGCAAATTGATCCAGATCAAGGCCTGGTCTCCTCAGTAAAGAGATATCTTTACAGTACAGAACCCCTAACTGAACTCAGGAAAAGAGACCCTAACCAATCAGTTAAATGAATAGATGCCTTTTCATTTTCTTAAGTCAGTAATAATGTTCAGGCTGTCCTTCCACATTTTTCTGAAATGACTGCTGACTCTGGTTTGAGTAATTATTGTGGATTGATTCATATACAGTATACAAAATAAATATAATTATTATATATGTTATATATATTATACATATAAAACATATATATAATGGTTCATCGCTCAGTCAGCCAGATGTTTACACTGGATTTGGCATGTTTGTCCACCTATAGAGTCCTTCCCAATGACCTGGGATAGGCAGATGCTCTTTAAGTTGTTAAAACTATCGTCACAGGATATAAGCTGTTTGAGTAGCGCTGCCTTTTGCAATTGACTGATGGTGAATTTATCAATGCTGATGATATTCAAGTGGTGCTCCAGTTGTTTTGGGATTGCACCCAAGGCCCCTATTATTATTGTATCACCTATAAAACAGAGAGAGAACATTTACACATACATACACTTAGACTTACATCATGATTTTGGATATATTTTTACTGAATGCTCAGTCTGTCGTTTCTTGGCAGCTCAACCAATATTACTGCATTTCCTGATTGTATTTCTTGCTGATATTCTGCATGTGTTTTAGGCCTATCTGAAGATGTATAGGACCGCTTGTGTACATATTGTATATTGCTCAAATCCAAGATATTTTTTCTCAATGTGATTTATTTTTTCTTGAAGGTTTAATGATTTATGGTGACATTGTATTTTCTTTTATGTCTTAAGATTATGAACCATCTGGACTAGTTTGAGCTTGGTGATATATAAATACTGAAATAAATCAACACGATTTGTTATCCCTCTAGAGTACTGAACTTCCAATCTCACAAATGCCCAGTGTATATTTATTAAGTGCAAGTACCTTGTCAGCCTTGTCTGGCTTGGAGATATTCAAAAGAAAGATCTCAGGGGAGTTCTAGGATCACAAGTTTGAGATGTTTTTTGAACTTTCTAATCTAAGTCAGGTATTGACAGATCACTTTCATATTTTTTCCAAGAAAACTGCATAGATAATATGGCCATGATGAATTATTGAATTCAGTCATGAATTCACCTCAGAGATTTTACTTTTAATTTTACTCAAGAGAGGTTTACTCAGAATATGGCCCTGTAAATTCTCATGCCCTTCCTTCTGGGGTGGGCTAGGGTTATACATTTGTCCTAAAGAACCCATATCGTATAATTTAGGGCATTAGAAGGAGAAAGCCTATTTTACCTTGGTGTTTACATTATAGTACAGTATAAACATTGTATTTTCTTGATAACAGAGGCTGAGTTTCTTCATCTTAGTTTAGAAAGAGCCTTCTTAATCCATTAAATTGCTGCACATTTGTGACTTCATGTTTGATCTGAATGTTGTAATTATAGGGTGCAAGTGAAAATAGTTTATACTGTACATCTCTTCAGGTTTTGTTTAGGAAATTACTAGAGAATAGTGAATCTCTTTCCTGTTAATAGAAACCATGTTATATTATTTGTCTTTGCTTTCTTCCTCAAATAGGAGTTGCTCTTCATTGTTCGGTGATAGTATATATTTTGGACCCTTGTGGAGAAATCATACCAGTGATATTTTAGCAATATGGATAAGGGACTCAATTAAAAAGAAGTTATTAAATATTATGCAAAAAGGAAAAGTTGGAAATAAAAGTTTTGTGTACATTCCCAAATTAATACATTATAGTCATCTTCTTGTATTTTGCTGTTATTGATTGGAGTTAACATTAATAGTATGGTTTCTTGTTTATGTCTTAAAGCAGGGATGAGCTGTTTTTCTCACCTAAGGGAAAATTGTGTTGGGGAGGAACTCCTAATGAGCAATTATTTTTTGTATGAATCCAGCCAATTGTTTAGTAAATTATTTTTAAACAAACTATAGCTTATTACATTGTGCAAGCCTGGCTGTTTCATAGAGGGTTAGGGGTTATTAAACATTACAATTAAAAATTAATACAACCAAGAAAAATAAAATAATAGAAAGTGCAGAAAATAAATACAATAGAAAAATAGAAAAGAAGTTCTCAAGCCTGGCTTTAGGATTCTAAATTAATCCAGAAGTTCTGTCTAATGTGTATACATATTTATCAATTGATCATGGTGCCAATTCTGCACTGTAATATGTTTCCATTTCTATTGGCTGCATATTTTGAATGCACATTTCACTGCTGAATACATAATTTAATTTGTTTATGTGATTTTATTTATTTGAGTTGTCTTGCAAGTACACTGACAGTTGCTGTACTAGAGTCAAATTCTTTGTGTGTCTAATCATGCTTGGCCAATAAAGTCTCTGAACCTGATTTCACAAAATTATGACTTATATGATATGCAAACCCAATAAGCAGTTGAAAGTTGTATCTATTACTTTTCAGTGTTTTTATACAAGTAGAGTCTATTTTGAGCTTTGTGTATTTCATATTTATACTTCAGTGTTAAGGAACAAAGGATAAACTTTTTATCCTTTGATAAAATCCTTTGATACATGTTTGAATCCAAACATGTATCTTCCTTCAAGTATAAATGGCTTTTTTGAAGCTCTGACTCTTTGAAAGACTTATTGACCTTATTGCAGACTTTCTATTTTTGAAATTAGAGGGTTCTTCAAACAAATTTCGAACTACTTTGATCTTAATCTTGGAATCTATTATTTGGACTTTGTGTGGTCCTGAAGACTATAGCCACAGAGGAGAAGAGATACTATAGTATAATAACACCTTATGTGCCTCCACGGGATCACATTTTAACTTTTTTTTTATTCACAATGTGATTATGTTCACCCCCAGCGGGGAAGCAACATGAAGTTGCCTTGGCTGATCTCAGAAAAGCTAAACAGGACCAGAACTGTATGTATATACTTGGATGGGAGATTCCCCAAAAAATCCCATCATTGTAAGCTAGAATTGGAAATGGGGAAAAACATTTCAGAAGAAGATCGTGGAAATCCATGTCCATATCGTTGCTCAGAAAATGGTATTGATTTATGCATGAAATCACCAAGAATTCAGCTCCACTTGATGGAATTTCTCTAAATTCTGATAGCACATTTCAAGATCCAAGTATGAACCAGCCAATTCAACGTAAAACGTTTAAATAAATTTGCTTATATGAAATACTAGGATTTAGAAATCCAAAGAAAGGAAGATTCTGAAAACCACTGTTTTAGATTGGGTTTAAGATTTTAGAACAGTGGTGTCCATTGTTGGCAACATTATGCTATGCTGGCTGAGGAATTTTGGGAGTTGAAGTCCACACATCTTAAAGTTCCCAAGGATGGACTCCCCTACTTTAGAGGATTCTAGGTATATTGCACACCATGTTAGGCTAGTCTGTTCCCATTTTTCTGAGTGCTCGATTTCTGTTTCTAA
Organism: Acrochordus granulatus; assembly: GCA_032468055.1. Lineage (NCBI taxonomy): Eukaryota > Metazoa > Chordata > Lepidosauria > Squamata > Acrochordidae > Acrochordus > Acrochordus granulatus. The sequence continues at coordinate 119,268 of JANHZU010003346.1, forward strand.
AGAACCAAGAATTAAATTTGAATATGTGTAATGGATGTTTCTTAATGTGTAAAAACTTATCACAGTCAGTGCAGGAGATCATGCTTCTGTTTGCTTGAGATAGAACCTAAGAGGCTGAGGCCAACTTGATCTGGTACCTTGGGTCTGTTTACTCAGAAGTAAGCCAGCATTCAGGGCAGCATTTTGCCAGGACAGCAGGCATGGAGCTGCACTTTCAAAAGGAACCTCAAACCATTGTTGTATCTGTAAACAGAGGTTATTTACAAAACTGATTTCTAGTGTGGGGAAGATGGTAAACAAAGAATTTTGTAGGGAGGTATGTAGGTTAGGGTTGACTGTTAGAGCAAGAAATTGTATTGGCAGGCTACCAGGAAAACTTTGGTGGGAGTCAAAATGTAAGCATTGCCTTGACTGTCTTCTCCTAGACCATGTCTAGTCTCATTTCCTTGCATTTAGCAAAAAATATTTTTATATGTTTTTAGGATTTTTTTCTCATTTTAATGAGCTCTTTAATTGTACAGTACTTGATTGATTTCCCCATTCTGAGAACAGTGGAGATTATGTCTAAATAGATTTCCAGAGCTTTAAATGAAGAGGTGCAGTGGCGCAAGTGGTTAAGACAGCTGGCAGGTTGGTGGCCTGAGTTCAAAACCCGGTGCTACCCTGCAACACAATGAACTCCTGTTGTTCACCTCAGCTTCTGCCAACCTAGCAGTTTGAAAGCATGCAAATGCAAGTAGATAAATAGGTGCTACCTGCATCATCAGGAAAGATAACAGTGTCCGTGCACCTTTGGTGTCTAGTCGTGCTGGCCACATGACCATGGAAGCATCTTCGGATGAGCGCTGGCTCTTTGGCTTGAAAACAGAGATGAGCACCATTTCTAGAGTCGGTTGCAACTGACAGAGAAACTTTTATTTTTTATATGATGTGTTTATGCAGCATTCTTTTTATTATATTTTACAGTTACAGTGGTGCCTCACAAGATGAGATTAATCCATTCTGGAAGAACACTCTTAGCGCGAAATTCTCGTAAAGAGAAACGCAGTTTCCCATAGGAAACAATGGAAAGTCAGATAATCCGTTCTACGCCCCCAAAAATATTCACCA
>JANHZU010003347.1:20117-30677 GCA_032468055.1 Acrochordus granulatus
CTAATCTCCTCTCCCAATGCTTTATCTTGTCATAAACCTTTGGGGTATTTTATCAGCAAGCGGGTGGACACAAGATTACATGAAGCCATTATAATCAATTTCAAGTTCTAACAACCCTCACATGCAGTGTTGGCTAATTGGAGTTTTCCCAGGTATTCCAGTTCTTAGCATCCTTTGCTCCTGATTTTGGCAATTGATCCTGCCAGAAACTGTAACTCAGCAGCACCTGAAGGATGACTGAATGGAAGGGGCAGTTTGACTCAGTCATGGAACTTGCTCAAAAGGTGCTTTTGCAGTTTAGAGCTATTTGAAGGGAACAAAGGAACATCAAGGCTGTTTGGAGAATCCAGTTTAAATTATATTCCCATGCAGTCTTATTTCCATTCTGCTGCCAAGAGAAACTGATTGCATTTCCAGTCTGTTCTGTGCTTTTCATTTTATTTCAGTTCTGGGGACAGTGTAATTTCCCATTGTCTGTGTGAATATATGTTATACATGTGCTGTATATGTATATGATATATGTGTGTTTTATATAACACTTGCATAATATATAACATATACAGAATATGTTATGTGCATATGTGTGTATATGTGTGGATGTGTAATATTGAGAATACCAAGGCTGTCAGACTTCCAGATCCAGATGGATAGGCGAGTACTGGCCAACCAACAAACATCATGATCAAGGACCAGAAGACAGCGGTTGCGATAGATGTAGCAGTGTCCAGTGACAGCATCATCAGGAAGAAGGACATGAGAAATTGGAAAAGCACCAGGTCCGGAAGGAGAATCTGGACAGGATATGGAAAGTAAAGGTCATAGTAGTCTCAATATTGGAAGAGTGGCTCCAACATATCTCAGGAACAACATCAGAACTCTCTGTCCAGAAGACCGCAGTGGTCAAAACAGCTAAGATGCTATGAGGAACTCTCAAACTCCCAGGCTCTGGAAGAGGGCCCAAGATTAAGGAAGACGCATACTACTCATAATATCTGTCTGTCTGTCTATCTTCTCCTTAGCTTGACAGATTCTGAAATCATAAAATATGGGCAAAACTTTTTTCAGAAAATAACAGACATAATCTGAAATCCTAACTTTTCAACAGGCTTAAATTTCAGGTCAATTATGCCTTCCTTGTCAGGTGCACCTGAGAGTTGCAGAAGGCATTTGGTACTCAGGAGTCCTAGTGAATTCTTGGGTGAGGTTCTCCCAGGTGATTGCAGACTTATCAAGTGGGGAGTGAGATAAATATTCCAGGAAACTGGCAGATTACCTTTGTACTGTTGCCAAGTAAAGTGATGATGCAGATTGTAGGATCTCAGGAAACGTGGGAAGTTATGACATCATGGCATGAGTTGAGATTTATTTTGAGCTTGGCACATTTAGGCAGCAATGCGCTCCGGTAGAAATCTGGTATGAGATGGTAGACCTTATCTTTTCATTCTGCAAAGACGAAACTTCCCACTATTGTGGGAATCAGCTGGGTTGAAACACTTCCTCCCTGAAGTGCATTTTTCACAAGCTGTAAAAAATGAGCTGGGCATAAACAGCTTTTCCAAATTCCCCATGAAATTTGTGAGCAAATATCATTACACAGGTGAGTTTTCTTAAATTTCTTCAGGGGAAAGAAACTTCTGTGAGGGCAGAGCCCTCTATTAGTGGTGAGAGGAGTAATAGTGTCTGGGAGGGATTTAATAGAAGTGCAGAAGTCTGGGAGATTGAAAGATAATCATATAACACAATGATGGTGAACCCTTTGGACCTGGCATGTCAAAAATTCAGAAAATGCTTCACTGACTCTGCTGGTGTGTCACACGGAGAGAGAGAGAGAGAGTGAGCAAAAGAGGAACCATACGCTACCTCCCCCAGTTGACCTGGATAGCAGCACTCAGTGGCAGTACCCAGGCCTCAACCTCTGCCCTAGTGCTGCCTCATGCTGTTCCCAAGATGCACAAGCCTTGGGGAGCAGCACAATTGTCCCCTTGGCCCAGCATTCCCGAGGATCTCTTGCACATCTTCTGAAAGGTCTGGAGGCCACGTGATAGCACACTCCATTCCTGCGCGTCTTCTGCAGTCTCCAAAATTTGCATGCCTTGATCTTGCACAATTTTTGAACACTCCAGAGGGCACAAGGGAACAGGGTGCTCTCTCGCATGGCCTCCCCAGCCTTCAAAAGCAACACGAAAAGGGGGCGCGCGCTTGTGTGTCTTCCAGAGGGTCCAGAGGTTGTGCATTTTTGCACAGCCTTCACGGCCTCTAAAAATCACACGAAAGCATGGCTCATTCTCACGTGACTTTTCAGAGGCTGCATGAGAGCACAGCCCTCTTGCATGACTTTTTGCATGACAGAAGCCATGTGGGAGCACACGCCATTCTTGCATGGCCTCCATAGCTTCCAGAAATCAAGAAGGGGACATTTATTTCATTTATTTATTTATTAAATTTATATGCTGCCGAAATCTGAAGACTCTTGGCAGCTAACAACACTAAAAACAACAATTAAAAATAAAAATAAAATAAAACCATTAAAACAAAAAACCTGGCAGACTAGCGAGGTGGACTAAAAAAGATTTCATATATAAAAGGGGGGTGAGGATAGCTAAGAAACCATCAGCCACCTCCACGATGATGATGAGCCCCCTCAGAGCCCCATGCCATCTCGCAGGGCCAGGTCTTAAGGCCCTCCCGGAAGGCCATCAGGGAGGGGGCAGCCCTCAACTCAGGGGGCAAGTTGGTCCATAGGGCAGGAGCCACCGCAGAGAAGGCTCTTCTCCTGGACCCCACCAGCCGAAATTCCTTGGCCAACGGGAAGGACTCCTCTGCTGATTCCGGTGGGTCAGGAACTCCCCATCGGGGTTACACAGCTCCTCTGATAGCCTGGCCCCGTGCCATGGAGGGCTTCCGCCAGCTTTCCACTTTAAAATGAAACCCTCAGCTCTCTCTCAGATCTACTTCCACTGATGACGTCATGACACCACCAGAGACTGATTTTTTTCATATTTCTGTGATCTCCAGCTTCAAAACATTTGGCTACCCGGACGATCTAAAATTGTATTTTTCACTTCCCTTTCTCGCTCAGTTTTTTATACCGCTTCATTCTGCAGCACCATAAGCATCTTTCTGTGCATGAGCCTTTCCTCAAGCTCATATTCTCCAGAGACGTCTACTTTCACTTGTCCAGATATCCAGCCACCACTTCCAAAGGACTCAGGTTGGAAAGAGAGCACTTGAAACCCAGCATCTGTGGAGAGAGCCAATTCGGTGTAGAGGGGAAATGGGATTTTAGTCCTGCCTTGGGCACAAAGCCAGCTGGCTGACCTTGGGCCAGTCACTTTCTCTCAGCCCTGGGAAAGAGGCAGTGGGAAGCCACTTCTGAAAAAACCTTGCCAGGAAAACAGGAGGGACTTATCCAAGCAGTCTCCAAGAACTGGACACAATATAATGGGGGGTTGAGGAAGGCCGGACTACATCAGACTGAAGCTTAAGTCTGCTTTTAATCAATCCACAATCGATCGATCGATCGCTTCCTTTTCTAACTGAGAGAGACGATTTTTGTACCAAGCTGAGAAAACAGCTTTTGTGCTTAAGATGTGATGCATATTTAAAATGTTCAAAAGAAATCATTGAACTCATGCTGTGGGATCTAACAGTGCAGCCATGCAATATTTATAATCCCACATTAAAACTTGCATACGTGAAGTCTTCTAGAAAGCTCTCGAAAGGCAGATTATGGGTGCTCAGCACCCCTATCTCTTCAGTCATAGCTTCCCAGTTGGCATAGAAAAAGCTGCTAACGAAGCTCAGTTTGCTCCCAAACAGTTTTATTCCTAATTGTTTCAATTTAGGGCAATTTTTTCCCCTAAAATAAACTACAGTACTAAAGGTCAAACATCAGTGTTTTTAATCTCTGGGGCCTGAATCATGAGCCTGCCTTCAGAATGCCGACACTGCTAACAATAAAAGCAAAAATGTTAACTACCTCCAATTGCTGCGCTGGCTGGTTTTCTGCTGAAACAATTCCCAAATGTAGTCACATTAAATATGCATGTTTTATTCTGGAAAGTCCTAGATCTAGGGGCATCCTTTTAAATTCTCACCTCTTACACAATATCACCGCAGTCACAAAACCTAAGTATTGTCTCGGACTTCTCATTCCATTTTGGATGCATTTGGTTGAATTCTTTTTGTTTTGCAAGTTGATTTGCCATAGAGAAACCTTTTTGGTCTGTGAAGCAAATACCGCATGATGCGCTAACCTGAAATTAAATAGTCGCCCGACAAATATTTGACGAAAAATAATCTAGGCTGTTTTTTATATGTGCCTCCTTCTTAATGATATGTATTCTGGTCTTTAGCACCCTCTGGTGAACAGATATATCATTTATATAAAACGATATGGAGAATTCAGAAGAGCGGCTGAACTGAGGCTTGTTTACATGCATTTATTTTCATCCAGTCATTTTTGTAAACAGGGAATATGATACAGTATTTGTTCATAAATGTATATCCTCTATTCATCAGCCCTAACAGCAAGATAAAAACTATAAATTTCCCTTTGAATATGGAATCTAGAAAGATAATACAGGTTGTCCTCAACTCACAACTGGTTGCTTAATGACTGTTCAAAGTGATGGCCAACCTCCCCAAAAAAGTACTTAAAACCCAGTTTCAAAGTTCTAGTGGCCACGTACACACGCACACACACCCTTCTGCAGTCAACTGATTGCATATCAGGGGCTTGGCAACTGGCCTGCAGTTACAGCTGTTTGCAGGATCCTGTGGTCACATGACTCCAATTCATGTTTTTGCCGAAAGCCAGCATTTACTTTCGATTTTTGGCAAAAACCACCTGTGGTGAACAATGGGTTGGCTTAAGGACCATGGCATTTGCTTAATCAAGCAACGCAAAAAAGGTCATAAAATCAAGTAAATCACATGGGTGATCCACGTTACGATTGTCATGACTTACAACTGTAATGGGCAGGCTCCATTATGGTCATAGGTCGAGGACTACCAGGATTTGGAAATAACTCGGATAGGCTTCTCCCTGAATTACTGGGATGTAGAAAAGGAAGTGAGGTCATCTTGCAAGGGAGATAAGGCACAGTCAAGCTTGCAAGATTCTGTTATTATGGCTCATCCCAATAGAATATTGTTCTAACCTTCTGGTGGAGCTGATTTTGTTGGGTCTACCTACTAGGACTGAAATCATTCTTGCAAGCCTGATTGTGCTGTACTTCCTCTTGGTCATGAAACGTCTGCAGAAAAGCAGCCAAGCTCAGGCAGTACCAAGGATTCCACTTAAAGTTTCAGCCCTCTTTGTTTCTGTAGCTTTATTTGTATTTCTATCAAGGTCAGGTGCCTTCCTTTCTACCTATGGGCCAATTGTTTTCGTCTTGTCATTAACTGTTCTTTATTGTGTGTTTATTCTGGCACGTTGTGGGATTTTTATAGCATAGGCAAATGATGTATAATGTATTGTAAGCTGTGTGTAAGAGTTGATATTAATAATCATAAGAGAAAAGTATGGTGAATAAAATAGAATTTAAAAAGTCCACATTAGAGTAGCTGAGAAAGTTGAGGACTTTCAATAGATGGTTTTGTCTGTGATAGAAAAGGGTCCCAAGGATTTTGTGAGTTCACTTAAATGTTCTGCAGATACTGATCATGATGTAAGCAACAGTCACAATTGTATCCTCCCTTACTACTCTTTAAAAAAAAGGGACCCCTAAGGAAGGAGTTCTGCTAATGATCTCTCCCAATTGGTAGGCTCCATAAATTCATTGTATGCTAAATTTCATGAGTATCAAACATATAAGCCTCATGATAGAATAACTAGAGCTCCCTCTCCCCGTAGATTGCTGATTTTGGGGCTAGAAGGCCTTTCAAGCTGTGAGAAATTAAATAGTATAATATTCAACTAGAGCAAAATATTCATAATTGGCAGCTGAGGCATTTTTTCTCCATTAAGATACTGTTAGAAATCATCTAAACCTGGCTGGGAGAATTTGCGGTTCTCTGATGGTTATTAAACTACAACTCCCAGAACTCTTTGCTTTTTACTATATTGGCTAAAATGCTGGGTCTTATAAGTCCATAACGTCTGCAACCTAAATTTTCTCTGTACTAGACCTGAACATGGAAAGATTACTTTTTCTTTAGAACGCTTATTTTAGTTTCATGCAAATCCATGTAAAGCAGGTGTGTCCAACCTTGGCATCTTTAAGCATCGCTGGCTGAGGAATTCTGGGATATAAAGTCCACACAACTTAAGTTGCCACACAACTTAAATGTTGGACACCCATGATGTAAATCTTCTGGATAAATGATTCTATAAAAACACAGGCAGCAAATTCTACTTATCTGAGTATCAGTCGCGTTACAATGAAGTATCTGTGAGATGGTAGAAAGGCAAGTGCTTTCAAATCTTAAATTGGAGGAGAATATTTGCCACCCAAGACCAATATTTATACCCTGTGACTACACCGATAAAGTTGAGCGTGGAGATATAATTTATGGACTGTTGATCTGTTGATCTCGTGGAGTTCAAGCAACAAGTTTCTCATCTTATTTTCCTTTGGGGTATTGTGACTGTGCTCATATGGACCTAGTTCTGAGGAGTGGGAGGAAGATACATATGGTTTAGACAGATGGCTGTGCGTAGGAGAAAACATTGGAGATGAATAGGAACCCACCCAACTTAAGCGAGAAGGACACTTTTTTCCTGCCAATAGCAATAAGTTGCTATGTGTCTTCTTAACCACTTACAGTTCTGAGTAGCCTGTTTTGAGTCAATGCCTTAGTCATAATTAGTGCCATGCAGAGAGATGCCATAATTGCTTCCTACCATTTCTCATTCAATTTGTTGAAAAAGAATTGGCTTTAGAGCTTCTTTAGAGGCAACAATAATTTCAGGGAAATGCTCATGCTGTTCCTGAATTTATTTGCTTACAAAGCAGCCAAGGGCTGTGCATGAAATCCCTGTCTTTCATTCTTCTATTGGGAGCAGCTTCTATGCTCCCTATGCTTCTATTCAGTCCCAAGGGAAGACATCAGGAGAACCTCTCCCCATGGGTCTTTTCAGTCCTGGTGGTACAGTCGACATGGAATCCTGTCCTCAAGAAATCATTGAGGAAGTTCTCCTTCCTCTGGCTACCTCCAGAGAATCATCCATCCAATCCAGATTTGGTAGAGAATTTTGAGAAACTATTCATGTTCTATTTAGTAGGAAAATATCCTAAACATCAAATAATCTTCTACAATGGGGCACAAAGCATAGGGAGCCAATGAGGAGAATTGTGGAAATTGATGTTCTGTAGGATTTCAGACAAAACTGTTTCTGAGATCCCGCCTTGGGGTATTCGTATTCAGTCCATGGACTTGATCACTGAAGAATAAGGCTCTTTAGTTCAGATTTTTGAGACTATTTTGCATTAAAACAAAAGGCTCCACTAGAAAATATTGTGTGTGTTTGTTATAAACATCTAATCTATACTAGAATCCATAGTTCCTCCCTATTGTTTTCAACTGTGCATGAGGACAAAGTGGTTAATGTGCTCTCTTGTTATATAAAATGGAATCACTACATGATGGACTGCCTGCATAGTTTTTAAAGGATGTGACCTTGCATGAAGACACATAGATTCAGTGTTGTATTTTGGAGAAACAGCTAGCTGTTAAAAGCTTCTGTAGCCATTGGGAAGGCATAATGCTGTCATTTTATTTCATTTCACTGACATTTGACACTTAATTATTGTTTGTTCAAAAAGTCTTAAAGCTCAGAAATATGTTAGACATTCTAACCTCAATCATGGCAAAGTGAAAATGTTAATCAATATTTTATAGTACGAAATAAAATAAAATGCATTTTTATTGCCTGATCCTCCCAGAAAGAGATTTTTCTGGATGCAAAACACTTGATTTCTTTTATTGGAAGTATGTGGGTCACAAAAACACACAACAGCACATTTCAGACTATTGTGCTGGATAGATTTTCTTGGAAATAAGTCAAACTGGGTAGCCACTGTGGGATATACTTCTGAGCACAAAATTCTTCGTGATGGGCACAATTCTGAGTGCAATTCCCTGCAATGCATGGAATTGTGTTAATCAATTTCCTTGAGGCTAGTTGTTGGAAGATAAAACAGAACATTCTGTTGGAGTTTGGTTTCTGCAGCTGGATGTCTTCTATTTTCACATGGACAAGTAGTCGTAGACTTACGATCATTTGTTCAGTGACTGTTCAAAATTACAATGGCGCTGACTTATGATTCAAAGTTATGAAACTGTCCAAAGTTATGACTGTTGCAGTGTCCCCATAGTGGCATGAACAAAATTTGGGCTCTTGGCAATTCCTTACATTTAATCACAGGGGTCTTGCAACTTGGAGCTGTTTCCCATCCTGCTGGGAACGCACTCTCCTCACCACCCCATTGCAGCTTGGTCACTTATCTTTTCCATAGATCTTCTTTGGGAATCAGAGTGCCATCCCAGAAGTGGGCACCTTTTGAATTGAATTGTGGCCACTTCGAAATGGTGCTCACTTCCTGAATGGCACCACAGTCTTCTTAATGGATAAGGTAGCTGGGTCTCCTTCCTGAATGCAATCTCTGGATCCATATTTTTTAATTGAGTCATGATGAGCTTGCAGCAATTCAGTGCATTATTGGCTTGACTATTGGGGAAACAGCTGTTTCTGATATGGGATGAATTAAGACAGTCTTGATCTCAAGTCTTAATTCACAAGCCCGTGAGAAATCATTTGTCAAAAAAGCATTTATCTTTATGTGCAATGGGAAAAAATAGATTTAATATTAAAGTTCAAAAATCTATTTTATACATAGGTGATGTGGGAGAAGGGGGCCAGGGGAGGGGGCCCTTGAGTTAGAAAGAGAAGCTATGAAGTATGGGATTAGTCTAGAATCTCTTTGCATTCTCAAAAGTCAGAAACCCAACCCCTCCTGAAGACCATTGAACCTTATCTTAGTTGTGCAGGTGTTCAACAGGCAGTTGGGCAAATTCTTGTAATCTTGTAGAATCAATAGATCCATTAGATTGAACTTCACTGCCGAGTCCTTGTCCTTTGCACCTGACAGGTAGGCAGTATAAAATAGTACAAAATAAATTCATGAATACAAATGGATCTACACCCATTTATTGTAGTTAAATAGCTGGCCTTGCGCAACTCATGAATAACGAGTTAAAAATATTTAGGTAGTTTGCAAATCAGCATGTTGAAAGAATCCAGACATTTTCTTAACATGATATAAAAGCAAGCCCATTTTTAAGCCATTATATTTGTTTGATAATTCTACACCACCCATCAAAAATGGATAATGATGGCTAAATATATTTGCATTTTCTTGCCCATTATCCAGATCATCAGTGATGTTTTGTTGATTTTTTTCAGTCTGTCTCAAATGGATGTAGTGTTCTTCTTTTACACAGATAATTAGGTACCCACTTTAACCACTGCCAAAAGCTTATATTCAGTAATTGAACCATCTGAGCCTCATGTTCATTGGTCATAAGGTATGGATGTATTGTCTCTTGTCGTACGTGTGCTCACAGCAATCTCATTTGCTCTAAGAATAATAAGGAAAAAGTTAGTTTGGGGTGAGGAGGATAGTTTCATTTCATTTTCTTTTGTTTACGTATTGCATTTTATTTTATTCAACATCACAGACCTTGGAATTGCAGTGAATTTACTCTCTCTGCTTTCAAAATTAGATATTCCACCCAGGTTAGCCTCCTCATTAAAAATAATACAAAAACACACTAACAAAAATCTAGGAAGATTTCTTAAGCTTCTCTATATAATAATCAATGCTTACTTAAATACAAAAAAGTTGCAAAACCAGTAGATAAAGGGCATCTCCTTTTATTTTGGGAGAAGATGTTGGATATTTATATATGCATTCTGAAGAACGTATTGTTCTGTTTGCACTTTGTGTTTCAGGGCTATGAAATAAAAGGTGAAACGTCTTCTACTTGAAAAATCCAATCCAGAATTGGAGAAATTTAGCTGTGGATGGTAGATGGTAGGTGTGTGCATGACATGGAAATACTGTTGTTGTTTTTTAACACAGAACAGAATATTGCATTCTGAAAGTTCTGTCACTTTTGTTCAAGGTTGGCTATGGTTCATGCAAAATAAATCTGGAAGCCAATGTTTCCGTACTCGTTTTCAGTATAGAAACAGGAGCAGTATGTACGTTCTAGATGCAGGAAAGAATATTCAGCCTGTTGCCTCCAAAAATGGCAATGCGATATAGAAAACCTACATTCTTGGCTACCACCTCATGATTGTACATTGTTTGAAGACCAGATCTTTGGCCTTAACCCTTCTTGAGATTTGAGCAACTGTATGCCCTGAGTGTACAAATTGAAAGGAAGGTGAGGAGAGACATGGGTTTTTGAGCTGTCATATAATAGATCGCAACAAAGTTTAAAAAAAACAGGCATCTGGACTGGATTTTTTCTTAAGTCGAAGACGTTTCGCCTTTAATCCAAAAGGCTTTCTCAATTCTGAAATTGAACTGGTAAGAGAGCTGGTATATA
>JANHZU010003347.1:94086-108975 GCA_032468055.1 Acrochordus granulatus
AGGGAGGACTCATTAGAGAAGACTGTGATGCTGGGAAGGATTGAAGGGAAGAGGAGAAGGGGACGGTAGAGGATGAGGTGGATAGATAGCATAGTCAGTGTGATGGGCGTGGTCTTGGGAGGACTCCGGGAGGCAGGACAGGACCGGGAGGCGTGGCGTAATGCAGTCCATGGGGTCACAAAGAGTCGGACATGACTGTGCAACTGAACAACAACAAAAAACTTTGCATTGACTCCAGGTGTCGTAATGTCAAGATCTACTGGGTTAAACTGCAGTTCTTAATTTTTGTGTCTAACTGGTCTGTGTGTTGAGCCAGGAGAGCTATAGTCTGTTTTTGTTTGTTTGTTTGTTTTGTGTGCTTGTTTGTTTATATAAACAGTGGAGTTCCTCAGGACTAAAGATTCACCATAGCAATAACAGCCTTCCTGGCTCTAGGAATTGATTGATTGACTGACGGATTGATTGTAATAGTAGTAGTAATTTATTAATTGATTAGTTTTGTGGCTGTATCAATAAAATAAAGTAAAATACAATACATAGTGTAATTTCAGAAAAATATAGATAGCAAGAAATACAGTGATAATGTACATATGGGGAATTGATTGGTTGGTTGGCTGATTGATACTTGTATGCTATCCTCAGTCCAAGTGGACTTCAGGTAGTTGGCAATATATGCAATAAAACACAACAGAAGCAATACTAATATTTGTGGGGGTATGGTGGCCTAGAGGTCCTAAGATGCTGGGCTTGTTGGTAGAAGGTCAGCAGCCTGAGTTCGAAGACCCAGGCACCATGTAACGGGGTGAGATCCCATTATTCTCCCCAGCCCCTGCCAACCTAGCAGTTCGAAAGCATGTCAAAATGCAAGTAGATAAATAGGTACTGCCTCAAATGGTGAGAAGGTAACAGTGTTCCATGCAATGTTGCCATGTTGGCCACATGACCACAAAAGGTAACAGCGTCTATGCACCTCGGCATTTAGTCATGCCAGCCACATAATCACAGAAGCATCTTTGGACACCACTGGCTCTTCAGCTATGAAACGGAGATGAGCATTAGAGTCAGACATGACTGAAAGAGGAAACTTTTACCTTAATACTAATATTAGTATATATAACAAGTAATATCTCAACTAAGTTTAACATCTACATGAAGTGCTAGGTGAGATCATCAATCACCATGGGATAAGGTATCTTCAATGTGCTGATGATGCACAATTTTATACATCCATCCCTGATGACCTGATTGTGGTTGTGACTGTCACAGTGCCTGGAGGCTACGAGAGTCTGGATTGGGGACAACTGACTTCAACTAAACTGTGGTAAGACTGAGAGGCTGTGGTGCATGGGGCCTCTGTCTCTAAGGGTTTATCATCTTTAATTCTGGAAGGGTGGCACTGCTCCAGACAGATCCAGTGCAGAACTTGGGGGTTTTCTTAGACTCATGACTCCTGTTCAAGGAGCAGGTGGTAGTCACAGCTAGGAGAGCCTTTGTGTTGTGTGCCAGTCACACTCAGACTTGGATTGGGCGTCCTTGCAGTTGGTCACGCATGTCCTAGTCATCTTGCAATTGGACTACTGCAATGCACTCTACATGGAGCTACTCTTAAAGAGCATTTGGAAACTACAACTGGTGCAGAATGCAGCTGCACAAACAGTTCTTGGTGTCCCAAGGGTGACCGAGGTGACACCACTGTTACACCAGCTGCACTGGTTGCCGATTTTTTTCCGGGTGCAATTCAAGGTGTTGGTTATCACCTGTAAAGCCCTTCACAGCATGGGTCCAGGTCACTTCAGGGACTTTCTCACCCCAATGAGTTGATGGCCAATGAGCCTTGGCAATCAAAGAGCGCCATCCAGCAAGGATGCTATCTACTGTGTCTGTGTGTGCCTGAATTTGTCTCCGAAATTAGTTAGAACTTCCCTTCCCTTCCAATCCAGAAAACACAGAAGATCTCCTGCTGCATCTCTTCACAGGTTGCTGTGCAGAGCACAGCATCACAAACACCGCACCAGGGCTAAGATATCAATTCTAGTACTGTTCATTACATTACACACCAGAGATAATCCTCTTATGGTAAAAGATTGAAGGCAGATTTAAAATTGCACATGAAAAAAAGAAAGATAAATCAATTTATCCTGCGTGAATCAGTTTCAGGCCTCAAGCAATCATTTACATCATGGGCATCCAAAGTCACGCTCTTAAGCCATCGGTGGGTCAAAACAGATTCACAGATGAAAAAGCAGGATTAATATAAAATCCCTGGTCAGGTTGTTCTCTAGCTGCTGTAAAATAGCCTCTCTGTTTGGCATTATTGTCCAAGTCTCTGCGTTATCGGGGCATTTGGGAATGAATAAAAGATAAAGGGCAAGCAAAGTGTCTCTGAAGTTCTTCAGCAAGGCAAAATGAATCCGATCATCTGAAGAAGTTTCTCGCCTGTTCAATCATGTTCTGAGCATTCTGAGCTGTCTGAACAATTTCACTTTATTGTGAACTGTGCACGAAAACAGGCCAGAAGCATTTTTAAGAACGATTCCATTTTCAGAGATCTTCTTCCCCCAGTGCTCCCATGCTAAGCATAACATTTCCTTGGGAAGTAGAATTAATCTGCACTTTTTACATGTCCAGGAAACGAGCTAAGCCCATGCCTTCTGTTGCTTATCTTTATTTGGTTTTCAAAAATCCATTATTTTATTTCATTCGTTAGCCTAAATATTCAGTGGGCCAAAAAGTAGGGTCTAAATCAAAATAATAAAATGAGAAATGAGCACCAACAGAGAAGAGGAAGAAAAGGAGGAAGAATAATATATTTAGGAGAAAACCCTTAAAAGGTCAAAGAGCAGAGGCACCTGTGAGGAAAGGTCAAAAATATCCAGATATTGATTATGAAACCCAACCCATTTTTATATATGTCACAGTATATAAATGGCAGGATTTTGATCACACAGTAGCAACTGCCTTTTTGGCTTTTTTGACACACTCTCCACCCCATGGATGCTCCTTAAAAAAAAAGGAAAATCATAACTGCCTAATGAGGACTCAAAATACTTCATGACCTTGTGAATCTCTTGTGAAAATAAAATAGAAAACTAGGGAGAAGGGGGGCTCCCATGGGAAGGCCACGTCTAAGTGAGACACATCCCAACCTTGGCCACTTGAAGATATGTGGACTTTTCAACTCCCAGAATTCTCCAGCCAGCCAGGCTGGTTTGGGAATTCTGGGAGTTGAAGTCCACACATCTTCAAGCAGCCAGGACTGGAAAACACTGTGGGGGACAAAAGGAGGTGGAGGAGGAGGAGAGGAGAAGATGGAGCAGGAGCAGGAGGAGAGGAGCAGGAGAGGAGAAGGAGGAGCAGGAGCAAGAGCGGGGGCAGGAGTAGGAGCAGGAAGAGCAGATGCAGAAGCAGGAGGAAAGGAAGAGGAGCAGGAGGAGAGGAGGAGGAGAGGAGAAGAAGGAGCAGGGGCAGGAGGAGGAGCAGGAGGAGCAGGAGGAGCAGGAGGAAAGGAAGAGCAGGAGGAGAGAAAGAGGAGGAGAGGAGAGGAGAGGAAGAGCAGGAGGAGAAGGAGAGGAGGAGGCGGTGATGGCAGTGACAGAAGAAATCGACCGTGCAAGATATTGTTGGCATTTGTTGGCAGAGCTTTACGATAAGGTGACTGCCCCCCAATTTATCAACAGAATCCTCAGTTATTAATTTACAGAATCTATCCTTCCAATCCCTTATTTTTTCTCTCCCAAAAACCAGGGAGGGGTTTTTGAGTGGGATGCCAAGTCTGCACTACAAAGAGCAGATAGGGCAAGGATAGGAATGTGTTAGGGTTAAGTTGCTTTAAATGCCAATTCCCATCAAGAGCGCCAGCGTTGCAGCCACAACCACTGCTTGGGGACAGGCAAGCCAACAAGTCACACACTCTTATCTCTGGCAGTGATCGCTGGATGTCGACATATCAGAGATTTTGCAACTGTCTCAGTCCTTCATTAAACCCGTTTCCCCACTACTCCATTGCATATCAGCAACGTTTTGTTTTAGTTAAATCAACCTTTAACTTTGGCTTAGAAGTGTGCGTGCTTAATTTAAAAGAATGTCCTCGGCATTATCGCTTGTTTCTGTGAACAGAGATCTCAACAAACTCGGTTAAATAGCACGCAGCGGAAGCGGAAAGAAAGCAAATACATGAAAGTATGTATTGTTCTTCACACATACAAATTCCAGCAACTTCCCTTTCAAAGTAATGATTAAGTTTCGGTTTTAATTCAGCACGAGTAAAAGATAAATCTCAAGCCAAAACTCCTCAAGGTGTCCTCCAAAAATCTATTTACAAATAAAGTGATACACATTTTAAAAATGGTTTTGAATTCCAGCCTCCTTACAGAAATAGCCGTTAGTCCACCTCTTCACAACAGAATATTCCAAGATGGTTTGAATGGTATTCATTGAATTTGTATAATTTTATCTCCAAGATGAAATTTGAAGGAAAAAGAAAGCAATGGCTAAAAATGTAGATCTGAAAATGCAGCAGATCTCTACACGATTTTCGATAAATCTTCAAGAGTTTCTAACTCCCAGAAGTTTAAGTATAGCAAGAGGAAACTGATATACATATTTAATTTATTTATTTAGAAAAATTATATGGCCACTCAGCTCATGGTGAATATGAAAAGCAATCTTCTGAAGTTGCCTGTATGCTAAGCCAACGTTCTTTGCTTGAAAAGCATGAATTTCGTTACTTTGGTTCTTGTTGGAAAAGCCATGTTCAGCGACTCAGAATCAGGTCTCATTTGTATATGCATCTACAGCTCAAAGGATGTTGCTGTGTATATTACAGCCAGCAATACCAACCTATTTTTCTTTTTCAATGAGTTGAAATTCTAGTTTGAAAAGTAACTTAGATTGCTATGATCTTGTCTGTCCCTTCCCTGCTTTAGAGAAATTCCAATACTTTTTAAGAGTCAACAGTTTTGCCTGTTAACTTCATCAATGAACAAATCTGCTTTATCTGGTTTTAGAAAAAAATCCAATATTTTTAAGAGTCAACAGTTTGCCTATTGACTTCATCAAAGAACAAATCTGCTCTATCCGGTTTTAGAAAAAAATCCAGTACTTTTAAGAGTCAACGGTTGTGCCCATTGACTTCACCAAGGAATGAACTTCCTTTAATCCAGTTTTAGGTAAATTCCAATACTTCTAAGAGTCAACAGTTTTGCCCATTAACTTCATCAAGAAATGAATCTGCTTTAACCCATTTCTACCCCTTTGGCAATCTCTTTAGCAATCTGAATTAAGATAAATTCAAGATCAAGAGATTAATTCCAATTGGAATTTATTGTTTTTCATTGTTCCGTCTCAACAAGCCAGTCAATCGAACAAACACATTAACTGTGCTTCAGTGGTATCATTATGTTAAAAGCAGTGACTGAAATTGCAATTTTCACTTTTTCTACAAGCAAAGAAACTACAGTAAATTTAAAGAAGAGTGTGAGAAAGATCTTCTCTGCCAACTTTCTTGTCTTATTTTGATCTGTCTTATTTTGAAAAAGGCCACCATCCCATATTTCAGATCCGTTTCAAAATAGGCAGATGGGAAAAAAACACCAACTCATTTCAAGAAAATGATTCTATTTTATTTCAACTCAAGCAAACTTAGAATTTAGGAATGTTGTATTAAAATTGACCTCTTTTGATATACTTAACATTCTTCCTGGCACATATTTAGAATCTGGGGATCTTTCGAGGCATAGCTATATTTATTCTGAAATCATGCTGACTTCATTTTCCCCCTTCCTCTGTCCTATCTCCAAATCTTTTTAGCTTCTGCTTACCTGGATCTGCAGCTATGAGCTGGCGTTGACAAATTCTTGCGCACGTCTCCTATCAACAGGACAACCCCTGGATGGAAAATAAACAGGCTGAAAATCAGTAAGTTTGATAATCTTTTAAAAGAAAAAGAGGAAGTCTCTGGGGAAAAAAATGGTCATCCCAAAAATGCAGAATAAGTCTTGAAAGGTACCTGCCAGCAATCAAAATGCTTGTGCCACCAACCTGAGTGACTCCCTTAATGGGACTTGAAACCATGTTTGGCATCAATTCCATTCCCAGAAAAATAGAATTGTGTCGCTTCTTTTCTCTTCTGGTTAAAGAGACAGTGTCTCTGAGTGTCATCACTCTGATGGTGACCTCGGGAAGAGGATTTCACAACACCACGGCTTTATTTTATTTCCAAATAATCCATGACATCCCTGTGCAGTCATGATTCTGAGTAGACTTAGCCCACCAATCTGCCACCCTCTCCAGCTTCCACAAACGAAGGGAAACCAGTCTGGTGTGATGGTTAAGGCACAAGTTCTCAAAGAGGTGGAAGGAAAGAGAAGGAGAAGGCAACCAGTAGCCAGGTGGGTGGACCCAGTTAGAGTGGAGATGGGTGCACCGTTGGGAGATGTGAAAGAACAGGATGGGGATAGATCCTTATGGAGCAAACGGGTCGCTAGGGGTGGAAGACAACACATCATCAATCCAAGGAGAGGGTTAGGATCCTCTGCAGGTCATGAGCAACTGGGGAGAAATTGCACCATTTTTAGAGCGCTCGATCGGGCTTGCACAAGCAAAAGGGCAGCACCGTCAGACCTTCCCCGTGGGGCTTCTTCCTTGTTTTGATGGGGGAAGCCGCCTGTGGCAAAGCGAGAGCGGGTTTTGACCCCGTCTCCGCTTTACCTGCGCAGCCAAACAGTCCAAACCCGCTCCGAGCGTTGTTCTTTGCACGCCTGACGCGAGGCTGCATCTGCACAGGAGGAGAAGCCCTGTGAAACATCATTTCAAATGTCACTACAGGTAGTCCTCAACATTCGACCACAGTTAAGTCCGGAATTTCCGTTGACAAGCAAGATTGTTGTTAAGTGAATTGTGCCGGTTTTTGTGAGCTTTTTGCTGCTGTTGTTAAGAAAATAACTGCAATTGTTAAGTGAATCGTGCAGTTATGCATCTGGCTTCCTCCATTGGCGTTGTTTGTCAGAAGCCGGCCAGGAAGGTTGCAGATGGTGAGCATATGACCTCGGGACACTGCAACTGTCCTAAATACGTGCCAGTTACCAAGTACCTGAATTTTGATCATGTGACCACAGAGATACTGCAACAGTCATAAGTGTGAGCACCAGCCATAAGTCACTTTTTTTTCAGTGTCGTATCTTTGAGCGATTGCTAAATGAAAGACTGAGAGTTGAGGACCACCTGTATTCAAAGTGGTACATTTATTTCTGGCCCCACCTCAACCCTGATTGAAGTAAGGCTTGAACCAAGACGACAAACTCTTAACTGGGATTTCCAGCTGGGAGGGGAGGTTCCAGCCTGGCGCTTGGACCCCCAAGCAAAGGAGCAGCTTGACCTGCAGGACTCAAGTAGAGTGAACCTTCCGTTCCATCTACCTCCTCACTTTCTTTTAGTAGCCAAAAACTACTAAAACAGGGACAGAAAAAAAATGGTTTTCCTAACTGTACAATGGGTCTAGCAGTAGCTCTACCTTCCAAGGTGATTTTGAAGGGGGGGGGAGAGAAGCATTTGCCATATAATAAGGAATGAGTCCTGGTTCAGAGCTTAAAAGGGAATTCAGGATGGCAAATATGAAGTCCAACCCGGCCTTCGTTTGATGTGATCGTTTTCATTGTAAGCCGCCGAGAGTCGCTTTGATTTCGGCGGCACGTGAATTTAATCAATACATAAGCAAACAAGTAAACAAACAACCCCCCCCCAGCGGGAGCACTCAGAGCTACTTTTGTCGATAGGGTGGATGGAGGACATCCCAGACCAGCTGCCTAAAACACGTCTTGGAAGCCGAACCGCTCACAGCTAAGATACCCCCTTGAGGGTTTCGGCTGTCATCGGCCCCCCCACTTTGGCATCTCTCAATGGACTGAAGCTGGGTAATGATGCATCCCTGTTAACTGGGAAAGAAAGACGTTTCCCGGACTCTCGTCTCAGCTGTTTGATGTCCGGCGAGGAGATCCTTTGACGGTCGGCGGGATTTCCCGCCGCGCCCCTGACAGCTGCACCTCCACGCTCCCCGTTGCTTTGCTAAATTGCGGCATTGTTTGATTCCAGCCAAGGACCACAAAGCACGATGAGACGATCGGTGTCTTTTCTATGACAGCCCAGCTCAAATGAATGAGGGCAGAGCACTTTCTCAGGGCTATAATTTTTAGCTTGCCTGTTTTTTAATTGTTTCAAGAGACGAGGGAGGATCGGGCCGATCGCTCGAGGAAGAGCGAAGGCATCGTGGAGAGGAATGAAAAACGTTCGCTGGGTTTGCTTGGGAACGGCGTAGGGTTCGGGGGGTTGTCAGAAATAGAAAACCGTTCACCGGGAGGGGGAAACCTTCAGTTTCCATTTGAGCTGTTTATGATGTCTGTGATGTGCTTCCTCTCCCTATATTTTATTTTAATGTGTTTTTTTCTTATTTTTAATGAATTGTTTTTAGTGTTGTCAGCCGCCGAGAGTCTCCGGATTTCGGCGGCATACAAATTAAATAAATATTCTGCATTCTAAAGATTGAGCAATCGAGGCATTGCGTAAATTTGTACATTTGTACAAATTGCAAACTCTGGTGGCAGGGCCCAGTTATTCAGGGTATTTGACAGACAGCTGTGAAGGAATCAAGAAGATTGCCTAGCAGTGGCGACAAGTGAATATTGCTGTTGGTTCCCTGTCCATGTTCCTTAATGCATACCCATCAGAGTCACAAAGGAAACTGATTGTGTGTTTGCTGCTAGCTGGCTGCTGACGTGCATTTTCACAAATCACTGCAAAAAGGACATTTTTCATTGAACTGGTGGTTTTCCAAAGGAAGAGAGGATTGCAGAAAGTAGAGAGATGAGCAAACAAAGAATTGTGAGAAGAATCTACAATAACAGATGAGTCCGTGGAAATTTGATCGCCGTGTATGTATTACATTGTCCCTGATAGATGTGATTGTTGGTCGGATTGAGGTCAGCTCTTAACAAGCACGAAGATTTTCTCCAGAACAATTTGTCCCAAAGTTGATATTTCATCTCTTCCATCAGAGCACCTATCGCTGCTGTAATTACAGCTGGTCCTTGACTTATGACCACAACTGAGACCAGAATTTCCATTGCTACGCAAAACGGTTGTTAAGTGAGTCGTGCCCAATGTTGTGACCTTTTTGGGGACTGCTGTTAAGCAAATCACTGCAGTTGTTAAGTGAACCATGTGGCTGCTTAGGAAATCTGGCTTCCCCCATTGACCTTGTTTGTTGAAAGCCACTGGGAAGGCCACAAATGGCAACCACATAACACTGGGATGTTTTAACTATCATAAATACATACCAGTGGCCAAGACCCAAATTTTGATCACATGATTGTCGGGATGCTGTGATGGTTGAAAGTGAGCGGACTGTTTGTAAGTTAATTTTTTCAGTGCCGTTGTAACTCTGAAAGGTCACTAAGCGAATGGTTGTAAGTTGAGGATTCCCTGTAAATCCAACCAGCTTCCTGCTGGTTGCTCTCTTCTTTTTTCTTCCACCTTTTCCAGGATTAAAACCTTTGCCAGAGACTTAGATCTTTACATAATTTATCCAAATCTAATAGCCTACCCTGAGCCAGACAGAAGTTTAGCCCGTGTAACACGACGGTTAATACGCTGATCTATTAGACAGAAGGCTCAGGTTTAAGTCTGCTCTTGGCAATGGAAGCTCACTGTTCCTCATTTCAGCCTACCTCCTGTGGTGCAGAAATAAACTGGAGATGCCCTCATAAGCCAATTAATGGATGGAAAATGGGGGATGCACCTAACAACAACAGTTGAGCACAGACGACCAAAATGATGATATTTCGAAATCGCTCACGTATGATACGTGCAGCTTTCCCCAATTAATAAGTAAGTATGTCTGCTTTCTGTTTTATCTTTGCAATTTGATGTTGCTTTTGTTGTCTTTGGACAGCGCTGGTCTTGCGGAAGCTCTTCATCTTTATGTTGTAAAAGAATATTTAAAAAGTACAGAGTGTTGTTGAGTGATTGGGGATTACAGCAGACTTTAAATTCGAAAGATTTCACGAGAGGCTCTCATTTACTCAGTCCTATTAAAAACGTGTGTTAAAATCTGTTCTTCCATTAAACCTTAAAAGATTCCATGGTTGGGGTAGACCATAAATAGGTTTGCAATTCTTTTCCCAATTGGAAACTTGGCATGGCGTTGAGTGTGGGCTACGATAAAATACTTTCAGTACGTCCAGTGTACAAAACCCAAGGCTTCCGTCAACTTAAGGGAACAGCAAGCACAGGAAATGAAGCCCCCTTGGCGACAATAGGGAACTATCCGAAGGTCCGAAAGGAATCATGGAAAGGGGTTTTCTTACATACTTTATGCAAGGAGGAGCATATGCAGCCTGCCTGATGCTTCACAATGCATACATATACACAGTACTATAAAGGAAAAGAGACATAGGAATATCCACACCAAATATACAGGTAGTCCTCAACTTTACGACTGGTCGCTCAGTGACTGTTCAAAGTTGTGACCGACGTCCCCACGTCTACTTATGATTCCAACATCCAAAAGCCACCCCACCGCCACCCTAGTCACGTTATCTCATTTTGGACTCTCAGCAACCAGCTCACATTTGTGGCTGTTTGCAATGTCCCACAGTCATGGGACCATAATTATTTATTTATATATTAATAAATGAATAAATATATTTGTCTCCTCAATAAAAAAAACTCTAGGTGGCTTCAAAGAATAAAAGATAAACATAAAAACATTAGGGGCAAAAATCACAACTTTTTTTGCCAGAAATCGGTATTTATTTCTAGTCATTGGCAAAAAAGCACACGTTGCAAACAATGGATTCGTTTAACAACCAGGGTGTGGTTCACTTAACAACCACTGCAAAAAATGTTGTAAAATCAGGCATGGTCAGTGGCCACTCGCTTAACAACTGGCATGACCTATGGCCATAATTCCAGGCTCAATTAGGGCTGTAAATCAAGGATGATCTGTATGAATCCACTCTGATTAGATTCTCTATCTCTCTCTGTCTCTCTCTCTCTCACATACACACACACACAAATCAACAGAGGCAATATGCATGTCTTGATTATTCCCTGGTGAGAAAATGCATACGGACACAGCCCGTAATTTCATCACATAAAAGAAAATGCAGATGCCTCTGAAAATTATTGCTAGTAACGGGGTTGGGAAGAAAGCCAGATGCTCAGTTCTTCAAAGGCTCGCTATGTGGCTTTGTAATATTTACAAAATCCCTCCAAACTGCAAGTAAGTGAAATCTCTGTTGATTTATTAATCACTGGTACAGGTTTGTTTAAAAGCAGAACATGTTTTGTTTTTTTAAAAAAAGCAGATAAGAAGTGTTACTCGCACGATGGAGCTGTCTAAATGAAAACTGCATATTGAAACCAACCGATTAAAGCTGTTCGCATGCTGATACGCATCATTTAAAGGTTTCACGGAATAATATTAGGAAGGGTACTAAAGGCCACTTGTGTACAAGTTAGGTTCCCACGTTAGCCAAAATCTGAGAAGCATCTCTATGGCATGAAGAAATGTCTTTTTTTGAGTGAGCAAGGCACAGAAATACGAGTTGTGGTTGACTCTAAGCTGGAAATTCAAGACACGAAACAGGACATTTAAATGCTAAGGAACCGCAACTAAAATAGAAAAGTAAGGATTTAGGAAAGGCTGTTTGAAAAGCCTCCTATTTGAAATATTCTACCACGTTTTTTTTTCAAGAAATGTCGCATTTCGGACTTTGCAATGACTGAACATTCAGCAATGCTTTGTCTCCTCAGTGATTGTGGAGGTAAGAATGACAGAGGATCTGCTCCCAGAATTTTCAACGTTCTGGACGTAGTTTAGAAATAAACTAAATGGCTGCATGAAAATTGCTTGGCCCTTTTTCTGCGTTTGGATCCGGAAAAGATAAAAAGAACCGGGAGGGCCCGAAGGATGAAAGGCCCCAAACTTCTAGGTAGTTTATTTTCACCCTAATCTGAAGCTAAGAAATCCATTTCTTTGTTGATACATTGCAAGGCCTTTACGATAGATTAATCTTTTTGTGTTTTCTTATTTCTGAATTCATCCATTTGATGTCTTGGGAGTTCACCCTGAAAGGACTGAAAGGGAGCTTGACGTCACAGGGGACTGAAAGGGAATTTACCTTTCGTTCCAGTGAATATTTTTGAGATCATGAAATCGTTATTTCTTGCCTTCTTCCTTCCTTCCTTCCTTCCTTCCTTCCTTCCTTCCTTCCTTCCTTCCTTCCTTCCTTCCTTCCTTCCTTCCTTCCACCCTCCGTCCATCTCCCCTTCCTCCCTCCTCCCTCCCTCTATCCTCCCTCCCTCTCTCCTTCCTTCTCTTCTTCCCTCCCTCCATCCATCTCCCCTTCTTTCCTTCCTCCTTCCCTCTCTCCTTCCTTCTCTTCCTTCCTCCCTCCCTCCCTCCCTCCATCTCCCCTTCCTTCTCTTCCTTCCTTCCTCTCTCCATCCATCTCCCCTTCCTTCCTTCCTCCTCCCACCCTCCCTCCCTCCCTCCCTGCCTGCCTCTTGCCACCTCTCTCTCTGTCTGACTCTGGCATTGTACTTGAAAGTGTTTCATTTGGCTACTTTTGTACACTGCAGACCAAAAAAGTAAACTTTGCATTGTCCTCACCTTGTATGGGAGTGTAAATGGAAAACACCTCCATTGTTCTGGTAACCTCCTTCATGTGGCTGATGGCCAAAGCAATTTGCATTGCTAATCAGGTCCTGCATGCCAAAATGTCACCATTGGATATACACGACTCCATACTGTCTCATCTCCACAACCGAATCAGAACCCTATAGACCAGCCCAATTTTTATAGCAAAACATCACCTTGCCTTCATATCCTGCCAAGATTTAGCAGTCAGTTATGCACTTTTTGGCAAAAGGGCACCAAAAGTAGTTGAATGAGCTGGAGATGAATTTGGACAACTGCCTCCTTTTTTCAGAATGCTCTGATTTTGTCAGGGCTACCATCTTAAATTAGATTTATAAATTAAGTTGACCACAAAAAGGGCAGCGTGAGTAGCCAAGCGTGCTATCAGCACTTAATCGTAGATCAAACACACACACACACAAATAGGGCAGCTTAAGGTTAAGTTAATAGGGTTAACATTTACAGGAGTAAAAAAATCAAAATAGACTGCAGAAGATGGCGTAATCTGAAGGGGAACAATCGCCAACTCTCTCCCTCATCCACACAGATAAAAAAGAGTCACTTCTGCCATTAAAAACCAAGTGGACAGAAACCATTGGAGGGGTTCGAGCAGTCCTTCAAATAACATTGTTCTATGGAATGTAGGGCTATAAAGATAATAACCGGCATCTTGAATAGCAGCAAGAAGCCAACACAGTGTAGCTCATGGGCCATGGACATTACATGGGCAAGCAATGCTCATGCCATTGTGTTCTTCACCAGCTACAGCTTCAACATGGTTTCCAAAGGCGGCCCCACGGACAGTGCATTGCAACCATCCAACTGCATGCTGACCTTCTAGGAAGAGCCTCCTTCCAGAAAAATATGCAACTGGCACGCAAGGTAAACCTGTATGAAGGCTCTCTTAGCCACAATTATCGTGTGCTCCTCAAGCAGGAATTGTGATAACAGGTTGTACACAAGACCTGAACAGGGTAGTTTGACCTCTTCAGGACCAAAGATGGAAAATCGTCACCATCCCATCAAATCATTGGTGGCTTTCCTTCCACATTATCAGAACAGAGCCAAACCACAGTTTCTGGATAAAAATACAAAAACAATATATTAAGGAACCCATCTTGCCAGTAAAGGCTACTGGAGCATGCTTAATCATGCTTGGCCAATAATGTATCTGAATCTGAAGCTTAAATCAGCATTCTGATTCTGAAAATAGTTCCTTTTTTCATTCCACCTCTCATTTACTACTGTCCAGAATAGCCATTCTGAGCACTGTATGCTACTCCTAAAATATATAGATTTACCAGGTCCATAGATACAAGCTTGGGAAATTTCCATGTGCTGCCTGTTACTCCACTCCCAACAGATTTTCAGTGGAAAACTGATATGCTGCAAGGCCCACCCCAACTTCTAGTGTGGTCTTTATTGATGGCCAAATACATTTTTTAAGAAAGATACTGGCATTGTTACAAGATGCAGATCCAGATAATTTATTGGCCAAGCATGATTAGACACGCAAGGAACTTGACTCCAGTACATCAGCTCTCAACAGTAAACAAAATAATAACATAAACAAATGAACAAAATTGTGTATTCAGCAGTACAATGTGCATCTAAAATGTGCAGCCAGTAGAAGGGAAATATAGGAAAATGTAGAATTGGAACCACAGTTTTCCATAACTCCAAGAATTGGAAACTATTCTGAAGTTGTAGCTGGTGAAGAACCACAGCCACAAATGAAGATTGTGGTCGTGGGACCACAATCACAAATAAAATAGGAGGATCAAAAGCAATTTGATGCTTTGTTTAAAATTGTGAAATGCATGTATTTTCATATACTGGAAAAGAATGGGCTTCATATTTATTCATTATTTGTTTTGAGGGTTGGTTGATTGATTGATCAAATTTAGAAACTGTCTCTCTCATTATCCAAGTTTAGCTCTGCTAACTATGTTATCTTCTCACCATGAATTCTCACCAGTAGAACCTGTACTACTTCTCATCAATCATAAATGCTTACCCCAGTCAGTGCTTAATCCTTTGCACTTTTAAGAATGGCTGTTCCCAAATCTGGAAAAGCATTGGCCCCTCTCAAAATGAAGTAGCTCTTTGGGGCTGTAATTTGTTGTTCAGTCGCGCAGTCGTGTCCGACTCTTCGCGACCCCATGGACTACATTATGCCAGGCCCCCCTGTCTTG
>JANHZU010003347.1:116199-127944 GCA_032468055.1 Acrochordus granulatus
CTCTGGCAGAGCTCTCATCTTCATTAGAGCACACAAGCCCCCCAACCACAGCAAGGTGGTGCCTCACTGGGGGGACAGGTTTATACTACCTAGGATTAAAATCATTATATCTTGGATAGTCATCAGATCTAAGGCTCATTGTTCTCCAAAGAAAAAGGAAAATTAGCTGTGCTTGAAAAATGGAGTTTTTAGGTATATGAACCCTGATTTTAATGCAGAAACCATTTATCCCAAACTACCAGCAGTTGGAGAACATGGCTTAACTTTTGCATATCTGCCTGATTCTTATATTAAGTGCTGTATTCCTGGAAACCAGTGTGTTGTTAGTTGTTCTACCAGCATGCAACCTCAGTGTTACATACAAGTTTTCTTTTGTATATGATAGTGAATCAGTCTCAAAAGATCAGTCTATTTATGAAAAGCAACATTCTTGGATGAGGAACTGTCAAATATTTTATGATTCTTAGATCTGTAACAATGTACATCTTCTAATTTAAATTGCATCAACATATCTATGGCCCAAATTACATTAGCATTTTGTGGAAACCAGGGAAAATAATGACATCAGGGGGGAAATGATGTAAATATGGCTTTCAGTGAGTGGAATCCCCAAAAATGTCACCTTGGAGACTGTTGTGAAGGGTAAGAGAATGTTCCTCCCTTTTGAGATTTTCTGTGTCTGGGAGTAGATGGTGGTCCAGGTGCAAAAACCATATCTATTCTGAAAGGAGATAAAAATAGAACATTAGGACCCCCCATCTAGTCATATTATCTCATTAACCTGCTCCAAGGACATTTTTTTTAAGGTGGAGCTTCATCATTGGCCAAGAGGTCTAATAAATATATCTGTCAACTAGATCATCTCCCATTTGATCTGATGGAAGGATATTTCCAACACCCATGTTTTCCACCAATATTTATTATGTCTCCCTTCTTTAGCCATTTTAAATGTGCTGGCATTTCAGTTCTCAGGTAGCCCTCAACTTATGATTGTAATTGAGCCTGGAATTATCATTGTAAAATGTGCCAATTCTTAAGCAAGTTATTATGTGATCAACCCAATTTTATGACTTCTTTTGCAGTGGTCATTAAGTAAACGTGGTAGTTGTTAAGCAAACCCATTGTCCGCAATGGGCATTTTTTACCAGAAACAGGAAGGAAATGCCAATTTCTAGCAAAAGACATCATAAATTGTGGACATGTGACCACAGGACACTGCTAATGCAGGCTGGTTGCCTTGTGCCCAAAATGTGATTATGTGACTATGTGTGTGCGTGTATATCTGTCAGAAGTTTGCAACTGGGTCCAAAGTAATTTTGGGGAGGTCTGTCATAACTTCAAACAGTCAATAACCAACCAGTTGTAAGTCAAGGATTACTTGTAATGGATGTGCTGGCTGAAATATATCTAAAAGCTGAAGTCTTAGAACACATGAGGGCATTAGTTTAAAGAAAGATGATCTTTTTACAAGAAAGAACTATCATTAGCAAATTTTATTCCTTCCTTCCTTCCTCCCTCCCTCCCTTCCTTTCTTCCATCCATCCATCCATCCATCTATCTATCTATCTATCTATCTCTGCCTTGATTTCACTGGGTGGCCTTGACAAGTGAATAAATAAATAATGCAACATATAATCAACTATTATATGGCTGGATCCCTGGATTTTGTAAGGTCCTGTCTGCTTAGAACTCTTAAATTTGTTCCTAAATTAATCCATTTTATCAATTTATCAGTTTATTGCATAACACAATGATAAACTAAGCAACCTACTTAGGTTTACACAAAATGCTAAGCTATATATACAAACACATGGGACCCACAAGAATAAATCTAACTAAACTATGTTAGATTTGCAGCTGATGTGATTAAATATGTTATGTGAACAAAAAATATAACCTAGTCCTAAATAAAAATTCAGACCCTTGATTAAGAACACTGTTGCACAGCCATCAATTTCTTATAAAAATGACATCCTTTGAGTTGACACTGTTACTACTAGAGCTCTCCCTAGTGCTTGTAATGGCAATCCTATCATCTTATCTAGGACAAACTCACAGTCTCTCCCTCCCAATGCAAACTCCATGCTTAGTCCACGAGTGGGACCAATGCCACCTTACCTTGCTTGAAGGTATTTGATTCTGGAAAGCATGTCAAGATGTCCAGCTGAATATTGCTCTATCACATCCTTTACATCATAAGGTCTTAAAGTCTCCTTGAATCTTTTCTTATATAAGCGGAACTGTAGTATCCTGATACAAGAAAAAATGGCAAAAAAGGAGTTTCTGTGTGAACCTGATCTCCTACTACCATTCAGATCCAAAGAATCCCTGATGCTCCATCTTGAACCTCAAAACCAGAGCACAAGCTGAGGATGACTTCAAGTCCACGTAAAACCCATGTATGCTAGAACTCCAAGAATATGTAAATCTGAACTTGAAACCGCTGGCCTAGTAGCAAATTTTGCATAGCTGCCTCAGGTGGATGGATGTCGTTTTGTGCTTCATATTCTCTGCATCCATAGGCAGATCTCTATCCAACTGTGTCAAGCTGATTTCTTTGGTTCTGTTTCTCTAAGAAATCTCAGTTGTTAACTGCATTTATAATTTTGAAACTAACTATCATAATCTTCGCTCAGCTGTTTTGCTAAAAACACCCAACATAAAACCATATTTAAAGCCATGTAAAATAATAAAAATCAGCCATTTCTAACCGTAACCATTTAGGTGAAATACTTATCGAGCATTAAGACTTCTCTCCGAGGAAAAACTAATAATACTAAGAACAACAGCCTTATTATGCAGCCTTAATGAAAGTGTAATTAATAACCAATTAGAGAGATAAAAAAGAAAACCAGCCAAAGAATTCCCATTACTGGTTTGCAGGTTAATAAAAAGCAATTAAATCAAGCAGTAAGACTGGGAGAATCTAGCCAAATCCTATTTCAGTTCAAACAATGAATTCACGCTGTTGACTTGAATGGGTAGATTTAATTGATCAGAAATGTGTATCAAGTGTCAAATTGATCTAAAAGCATCTGACTCGATGAATGGAATAGATCTGAAGATTTGATTCAAAGAGGTATATTTGATAGAACTGGCCTCAAATCAAACTTTCAAAACAAGATTAGCATAGCTCCTTAAGCAGTTTGCTACCAGCCACTGAGAATAAGTGGAAGTTAATTTAATGGACTATCACAATGACACCAAGTCTAGTCCAATTGTTGATAAGTTTCATTCATAATGGATTATGGTTAAAAACCCTTCCCTCTATGTTCTCCAAAGAATTAGCTATTCTTAGCAGGAAGTAAGTAAGGAGGATATCAGCTGACATAGTCACAACAGCCAATTAAAATAAAAACTAATTATTTAAAGCAATTAAATTAGTACTTTATGTCACAAAAGCTGAACAAGATATTTTGAACTCAAAATGTATCAAGCTTGAAGTGCTCTCAAAAAGCTGTTTCTAGTTCAAAACACACTTCTAACCTTGCTGGGAGCATCTGGACTATATCCCAAGATATTTTGTGTAGTTGTATTGCAGTTCAAGAATGGTTTGGAGCTTGAAATTGCCTGTTTTACCCTCAAATTATTGTTGTTGTTGGGTGTTTTTTTTTTGTTCATCACACAGTCAGCCAGATGTTTAGACTGGATTGGGCATTGCTGTCCATCTATCGAATCCTTCCCAAGGATAGGCAGATGTTGTTTTTTGATGGTGTTAAAGGTATCATTGCAGATGTAAGCTGTTCCGAGTAACGGAATACGAAATGTATTTATTAAATGTATATGCCACCTCTTTCACTATCCAGCAACTCGAGACTCAGATGCATTTCTGCCCACTACTTACCCCATAATATCTTCCCATATTTGACCCTCAATAAAGAAGGAATCAAATGTTGCTGGATTTACACTCATATATTCTACTTCAGCTTTTGCAACCTATCCCTCTCATCCCAGCTTTGGAGAACTGAAGTCCTATGCATCTGGAAAGCAACAAATTGGGAAAGCTGCCTTGATTGTAAGCTGCTTGAAAAATAAATTATTTCCATTGCTGAACTAATTTTTTTTTAAATTGTAATCTGATTTTTTAAATACATATACATACATACAATACTGGTAAGTAGCTCAAATTTTACCTAACAGCTCGGATGACCATCTTCAGGGTGGGGATCAGATCTTCTATGAGGAGTTCACTGCTGTATCCTCGATCTTCTGCCAGAGGATCCCCTGTTCCAGCATCTAATATGTGGATCAGATGGGTCCACAGAGATAAACCAATTGCAGAATAGATTAGAAGAATGTGAAATAGCACACAAAATATTTGTTAGGTCTCATTCAGGCTGGAATCATCTAAAAAATCCCTGGATCCTGAACATTCTCCAATTCACAGACACAGAAATTTTATATATATATATTTCATTTACATAGAACATACCATTTCATTTACCCAGAATCAAGCTAATATGGCAAAATCTGTCCTACGATTTCCTGAAAAAAATCTTCCTGAATTTTTCCATCTATTTCCAGGATGCTTGAAAATTTCTCCTGCTGGTGCTTTATTGTTGAAGAAACTACGAGGGACTGCTCTTCACACTGTGTTTTTCCAGTACTTCTGTATATAACAGAGATGCCTTCCAATAGGCAGGAACACATTACAAAAGACCCCTCTTTATAATTAAAGCAGCCGCCTCTTTTTTCAGCAGCTGCTTTATAAGGTGCCTTCAGCTGTCTCCTTTCCTTTATTTTTATGGTTCTGTATGGACAGCCAGGATCAGATTACAATTCAACTATGTGAATCTGGAAACTCAGGCTGGTGATGTAAAGATTCAAAGACAAGTGCTCTGTACATTTTGTACATCTGTACATTATAAGTGCACTATATTCTTGAGACTCAATTGCTCACTTTCAACAAGTCTTCTGGTTCAAAGCACTTATCTTTGAGAAACTAATGGGACTACAGGCTAGAAGGAGAGACACACTCTTTGACCACCTTGTAGTAAATTAAGTCAAGAATTATTCACCTTGCCAGTGAGAACTTCCAGTGCTTTTTTTCCTGCTCCCTTGGAAACAGTATTCAAAAGAACAGTCAAGCCCAGTTATTCCTTATGTGCATATAAAGTAGCATTATTGAGCTATCTGTCTTGTCTGGACATTTAAATTTTTGTCTTTTGTTTTTGTCTTATCTGGAACTGTGAGATGAATCCTAAAGTTGGAAACACAGTAGTCCACCTAATTAAGGAGTGAAGAACAAATAGCCCTCCAGATATTACTGAACTACGAAGCTCAGCATCCGTTACCATTAATCATGCTGGTCAGCAACGTGGGAGCAGGGAGAGACTGTACCTTTCTTATATAATTGAAAATTCAGAGCTGCGTTGTCATCAGATAGGATTTCTAGTCTCTACTTGAAAACATCAGGATGGGAGAACCAACCATATTTCTAACAAACAAGCCTTGGTTGACAAAGTGGGATGTGGCAGTCGAGCTGAGCTTATTAGCTGGACAGTTGGCAGCTCAAGTTCGAGACCTGAAACAGTTACTTGCCCCAGCTCCTGCCAACCTAGCAGTTCGACAGCATGTAAAAATGCAAACATAAATAGGTTCCATCTTTGGTGGGAAAGGTAACATCATTCTGAACACCTTGGCATATAGTCATGCCAGCCACATGACCATGGAAGCATCTTTGCTGGCTTCCTTGTTTGTGAATCAGAGAAGAGCACCGCCCCCCAGAATTAGCCATGATTGGCAGGATAAACCTTTAACTTCATCTTATCAAGACATTCATTGCCATGTTCAATCAAATTATACACCTTTTTACTTAAGACCATTAGATTTTTCCTGCCTTCCAGAGCCATACAGAATGTTGCCATTTATTTTGAAAATGGCTCTCTAATAATGGCCTGATTCTTCTTTAATGCACATAACATTTTCGCTGTGGCACTGCAATATTTAACGAAAATAATGCACCTCATCCCCCATGCTTTTTATACATTTTTTTTCTATCCAGCGTCTCTTAAATTGGATATAAAGGTCATACTGGTATTTGTACCTGAAACGTAGAATTGAATCCTGATTGTGCAGGCTCAATTTCATTCCAAAATATCAATATGTTCAATAAAATTATTGTTGATTACTGTTGAATGGATTGAATGTCAAAAGCCAAAAATGACATAAAGCCACCAATGAATGGGGTTATGTTGTTCTGAAAAATATTCCTCAGATGTAAAAATGTGAGTCTGAAAGTCCTAGTATTAAAAACTACAATCAAATATTTTTTTCTCATACAAGTAGTCCTTGTACTTACAACCATTAGTTTAGCAACTGTTTGAAGTTATAATAGCACTGAAAAAAGTGACCTGTCTTTCCACTTATGACCATCACACCATCCCTAGGGTTGTGTGATCAAAATTTTGCGCCTGGCAACCAGCATATATTTATGATGGCTGCAACTTCCCAGCTGGCTTCCAACAAGCAAAGTCAATGTGGGAAGGCAAATTAGTCTAACAACTGTGTGATTCATTTAACAACTGCACTGATTAAAATTGGGCATGACTCACTTAACCACCACTTTACTTAGCAATGGAAATTTTGGTCTCTCTTGTGGTCATAAGTCGAGGGCTACCTGTACTAGAAAAACAGTGTAGTGGTCCATTGCAACTCAACTTAGAAGGAAAGCCAGCAAAAGGAAAAAAGAAAATTAAGCAGATGCTTGGAGAAACAGTCTAAGAAAGTTCACACACATGCACACACACACAAGTGTTTACCTTCTGAGCTTTGCCAGAATGCATACGCTTTCATCCGGAATGCAGTGCGGAAACGCTCTCGGTTAATCAAGACAACATTCTTCGATTCTTTAGAAGGACTTTCTTCAATCGCATCTACATTCAGAGGAGTAAACAGCTTTCCTTTAGGATTGCTACCACGAACCCGATCCAAGAGACCCAGCTTTTGGCTAAAAAGATAAGGAAAAGAATAAATTTTTCCCCTCCCTCATTTTATTTATGTATTTATGCCACCCAATTCAGAACGATTCTCAGCGGCTCACAATAAAAACCATAAAATATAAGCGCTAAAAATTAGTTAAAATCACTAAAGATGAAACAGACAGGGAGGAAACATCAGGGCCACCACAACTAGTGCTTTACAACCTTCTCCTTTGCTCCCTGGAAAATTGGCCACTAAAAGCTGATGGCAAAAATTGTATGCATGTGTATGTGTGTGTGTGCGTGCCCATTTTTTTTCCCTTTCTTTTGTTTTTAAGTAGAAGGCTTCTGGGAGGCAGATTCCTCCCCAAGTTTTTTATGCACCTACCCAAAAATTCCCACTCTAAATTCACACCACCCAAATTCTGCCATTTTCTACAACATGATTTTTGCTATTCAGTTGCTCAGTTTAAGGATGTGGAAATAGATGTCCTTTGCATGCCAGACACTACCTGCTCTCATTTTCATTTTTGCCCGATACCAAAAAGACAAAAGCCCAGGCCAAAATATTGCTTCCACTCTTCCCATGAAATCATCACTTCTGTCTAAATTAGCCTGTGCCTCTCCAGTTGATTGGGGGACACCATTTTGATACCCAGCCCGCTGATGCTGGTTGCCCATTGTGGGTATATAGAGTGCATTACATTCTCAGCAAAGATAGATGAAGGACACTGCTAAGGAACATATGACAGCTGACATTTAGGAAGTCAATGGTAAAAAATAAAATAATAAACTCAGATTTTTTTCCAGTCTCTTAGTAATCAATACCACCACTTAGTACAGTGTTTCTCAACCCTAGCAACTATAAGATGTGTGGACTTCAACTCAAAGTTGAAGTCCACACATCTTAACAAAGTTGAAGTCCACACATCTTAAAGTTGCCAAGGTTGAGAAACATTGCCCTAGAGGCTTTCAATATACACTTTACTAGACATAATCATATGCATTTATCAATAGAATTGTATCCACAAACGGTTAGTGCTCTGCTCTAAATATGACTTATGGCGGCTACATTCAACGACAATGTACAAAAGAATTAAAGGATCCAAAAAAACATTTCCCCACTGCCATTAAGCATTCACAATTTTGACTGCAATGGCTTAAATGCATAATGAGGTTCTGGTCCTCCAAATGTCAGAGAATGAATTCAGTGGTTCAACTTCCTTTTATGGCAGTGAGCCGATCCTTCTAGCAGAACACTAAAAACTTCAGGAAATACAAAACAACACATGCTATAGAGGATTTCAAATTACTGCTGCTGTGATGGAATCTGGCCCTGAGTTATGGGAGGGTGGAGTAAAGAGAAACATCAGCCTTGAATCATTGCTATGCAGGAAGAGGTACAGAAAGGATCCTCCTAATTCTTCACACATTTATCAGATAGTTATGCAGTGTGTGCTTTAGTCTGGCAAGATTCTGTCTATTAGGTGAACAGCAATAATGAATACTTGTGTTGATCTTGGTTTCCTGCTCCTGACAGCAGAACAGGTCAGTGGGTTAAAGAATTTCTTCCTACTTTCCAAATTATATTTCCTACTTTGGCCTTATTTTGGTACAGCCTCTATTCTCTCATCAAGCTGAAGGCCCCAAAGTGTTGTTTGCAGCCAACTGTTCAATCCTATAGCATCTGCTAGAAGAGAGAAAACAGGCCCGTCTCGTCAACTTGCAGAGGGACTCCAGTCCAGAAGAGAAATGTGGCGTCTTCCAAGAATTCTTCCATGAATCCTGTCTTCAGCAAATTTTAGTAGGGGATAAAATATTAAAGTGAACTGAGCTGATCTTCTCAAGCAGCTACATAGAACATTTTGGACGACATAGAATTACCTGATGTGCTGCCCCTTCTCCAATTGTATTCACTAACTTGGCTCTCTGTTAAAGCAGCTTTTCTCATTAAGGTGAAAGTACCCAAATACTGCTCACAGCAGTCTTCCTGGCTAAAAGAAAATACAGGCAAATCTGGGTGGCTTGTCATCGTAGCCTGGGAGTGGAACAACATACCCTCAAAAATACCCTTCCATAGCTCTCTGTTCAGCATGGAATAAAATGTCATTAAGATGTCCAAATGCTGATTCTACCAAACAGCTATGTTGTTCATAAATGCTCCTCACAGTACCATCTCTTTCCAGTTGCACTGCTTATTACCAGGTCCCAGTCAAACAACAGCTGATCTAATAGAAAGGTACCTACTTTTGTTCCTCAAGAAAATAAGTAAATACAAACTATTTGGCAGCAAAAATCCTGCCAGCAAGAAAGCCATTAACCTATGAGCTCTGCTATGTATCTCCTCCAAGAAGTGATAATTCATTGCATTCTTCTCTTCCCTCTTGTCAGATTTTAGTTTAGCCAGGGGTGTCTAACCTTGGCAACTTTAAAGATGTGTAGACTTCAGTTCCCAAAATTCCAGAATACCTGGCTGAGGAATTCTGGGAATTGACATTCACACAACTAAAAGTTGCCAAGGTTGGACACCCCTGGTTTAGGCTCTATCTTTTTCAAAATAAGAATTTGATGTTGGATGTAAAAGCAATAGGTTACTTTTGTGACACTGGGATAATCTGTAATCCCAGCATCCAAGTTCACCAGGGTTTGGCAGTGTTGTCAAGTGTGGCCACTTAAGAGGGAATTTTGGTTTGCATTATAATTTAGGGAGCCTGTCTCCCTCTGATCACTATGCTACAATATCTCCTGTTTTTTCTTTCTCTCTTCAGACTAAGGAGGAGATAGCATATGTAAATTCCCAACCCCCTTTTTTCCTCTGACAGTTTCTTGACGATTTCTCAAATCCTGAACTGAGAATTTGGTTGTTGTAATTTGCTAAATTCCTCAAGGAAAGGATAAAAATAGCCCTCATCTGATCCAGACAGTGGGAGGAAGATGCTTCCAACAGAGCAAACCTCCTCTCTCTTTCTCTCCTCATGAACTCTGCAATATCTTTCACTTTCTTCTGTGAACCCTCCTTTATCCTCCTGTCTTCCTATTTCTTCTAAAGTCAGTGTAGACCATTGTGTTCCCACCGATGAATCTACTTTAAAACCACTGATTGGCCAAGAAAATCTGAAAGGTAATTATGGCACACCAAGTGATGATTTGATTGCTTTACATTGCTATTAGCCTAACAGTTGGACTTGTTCGTTATTAATTATAGTCTCATTTTTGGACTTCCTGAATGCATAGACAAGGTTAACAGTTCTTTGCACTAATATCCCCTCAGCTTCCTCCCATTTGCATTTCCTATTATTGTATCCTGGTAAAACAACAGCAGGTCATTCAGAAGGTGAATAAAACATGTGGTCAGAGCCATCATAGCTTGGCCATTACTTGGAATTTGTTTGCTAATCAAGTTAAGAAGAGCTATGAATTTCTTCATTAATCCTTTCCTCATGCAAAGATATTAACCAACTCAGCCAGATGGCCCACTCATTTCCCTTTTTTCATCTCTTCCTAGAGCTCTTTTGTAAATCTTGGCCATCTTTGTTCCCTCAACCTACCTTCATGTTTCTCAGGTTACATGCTTGAATTGGCAATGCTTGGGATTCAGAGCAGAATTCCCTATAAATGGATTAAGGTGTGTCTGTCCAATGATGATGATGATTTAATTAAATTTATTATAGTCATTTCCTCCAACAGACTCTGGGCAGTTTAAGGTCTCTTTCCTTCTCAGCTCTTCTAGAGGTATTAATCATACTGGCTGAAAATGTTGGGATCTACAGTCCCACCATATTTGGAAAGAATCCAGTTGGAGAAAATGGTGATATAGCTACTTATTCCAAATCAGAGAATAGGCTTCAATAGCCCAATAACAATACCTATTGTCTTTTAGTAATTCTCTAAGATAATATATGGTTGATTTATCATTCCTTATTTCACATACTGCAGAAACTAAGTTCCTATTAGTCATAGCCAACATGATTCATTGACATTATATAGCAATTCCAGAAGTCAGAAAAGGTTTCAGAATTGTCATGCAAGCTCTAAAGGGAGTTTACTAAATTTACATACTTGTTGGACAATTTTAATACAATCTTAATTTACTTTTGAGGAGGCCCAAGAGGGATGCTAGAATGTGAAGTTGGAGCAAACTTCAAAAGCCCCAACCTTTGAAGACAATTGATACTCTCAAACATGGAGGTCCCCTTAGACATGGAATATGTTTAACCAACCCAGTGAGACACCACCTTGCTGTGGTTGGGGGCTTGTGTGCGCCAAAGAAGATGAGAGCTATGCCAGAGGTTCAACCTTACTGGACAGATCTCATCAGAGGAGCTAGACCAAGAGTGTCTCCCTCCCATAAAAATATGAGAAGTAATTTACAGAAATCTATACCAGCTCAGTCATCACCCAGGTTAACAAGGACCATGCTAGATGTTGTTGGGGTTCCTGGACATCGAGTGAAAAATGGGCTACAGGACTCCACTAGAGAAGGAATTGGCAAACCACTCCAGTATCCCTGCCAAGAAAACCCCATGGACAGAAACAAAAGGCTAAAAGATAGCTCCAGAAACAGTGAAATGGCTGGGCCAAAGCTCAGCTGTGGATGTGACTTGAGGTGAAAGGGAAACACAATGTTGAAAAAACAGTATTGCATAGGAACCTGGAACGTGAGATCCATGAATCAAGGTAAGCGAAACAGGATTATTTCTCTGCCCTTATTGCATCTGCAGAGTGCCGTCAGTCGGCTCTGTTTAGGATCACCCGCTCCCTCCTAGGTAGGGGGGAGCCGACGGTCCTTCTTCAGGGCCGTGCGGAAGAATTTGCGGAGCACCTG
>JANHZU010003347.1:135235-145435 GCA_032468055.1 Acrochordus granulatus
TTCCTCCCTCCCTCCCATCCCTCCCTTCCTTCCTCCCTTCCCTCCCTCCCTCTACCCACAATCAATACCTCCCAGTTGCTGAATCTACAAGACACACTTGGTTGCAGTGGATATCCACCGTAAGTCAAATAATAAATTAACCAAGTGGGCGAGGTTGTGCCTCACAAAGACCCACACTAATCAACATTACCAGTAGCCAGGCTGAGCAGATTGTAAAATTAGGACTAACTGATTTGGTTCAGCAAAGTGGTATAAACACAACCCATGCAAATGACGCCCATCAATGAAATTATACATACAAATCTCATAAAGTAGAAAGGTTCAGATGAAAGATCTGATACAAAATCCCAAATCAGCACAAACACTGTTGATACTGACCAGTCCCCACCAAAGGGCATCAGCATAGGTTCCAAACTCCTTTGTTTCTTTCCCGTCCTCATCTTTTTCAAGCACATCTTTCTCCACCAGGTAAACCAGGAATGAGGAGAGAATAAGGGTTAAGAACCCAATGTACCAGGCAGTGATGAGTTCCTAAGAGGGAAACGTAAAAGGAAAACACTCAACCAAGCCAATAGACTTTGGCCATAAGAGTCCTAATTTAAACTGCAAGGTCCATGACCATTAAGCCATCGCCCCTAGGGTTTTCGCCAGAGCTCGGGTTGCTTTGGGCAAGACCCTCTGAAAGTCTCCTCTTTCTCTCCATGGAGTCTATCTTCCGATTAACATGGTTGCTAGCTCTTTTCATTCTTTTTTGCACGACAAGAAGTTAAATGTAAAGGCAGAGTTTCCCCTGCCAGTCGTGTCTGATTCTAGGGGGTGGTGCCCATCTCCATTTCACAGCTGAGAGAGCCAGAATTGTCCGAAGATGCTTCCGTGGCCATGTGGCCGGCATGACTATATTCTGAGGCACATAGAACGCTGTTACCTTCCCACCAATTTAGGTGGTGCCTATTTGTCCACTTGCATTTCGCATGCTTTCGAACTGCTGGGTTGGCAGGAGCTGGGGCAAGTAATGGGAGCTCACCCCGTTATTTGGTGGCGCTTGGGTCTCGAGCTGCCAAGCTGCTGACCGGCTGGCTGACAAGCCCAGAGCCTTAACCGCTCAGCCACTGTGCCTCCTTGACAAGAGATTACTGTCTTGATTGCCGCTGATAAGAAACAGAAGCACTATTGCTCCTGCTCAGTTCTATCCCGGCTGTCTGAACTGGCACGAGAGGTTAGCAGATGAGCAAGCCGCCATGTGAAGGACAAAATGGAGTAGATCTAAAGGTTTCTTGTCCGTAGACCCTCGGGCAAGGTCTACGGACAAGAGGTTTGGGTCTATGCTTCCCCCAATCCTTAGCAATGATTCCAAACCTACCACGAACACCCAATCTGAACCACAGAAGTGGTGCTTCTGTGGATAGCTTGCTCCTGACGGCTACATCGCTTTCATCCCATTCTTCTGGCAAGCCTTCTCGACTTACTTTGCTGTGCGCACAAATCGCTGATCCCAGAAGCTTCCAGGTACCGCCTCTCCGGTCCATGCGCAGCATCCGCAGGATTTGGAGGAAGCGGAGACTTCTCAGCGAAGTAGCCAGGACATTGCCTTGGTTGCCAACAGCTACCACTGGGACAGAGGCAATCAGTACAAAGATATCTGTGGAGAGGGATGGGGAACAGGTCTAGACCAAAAAAAAAGAATGAAGAACCAGGACGCATTGGGGGTCTACAAAATCTAGGTGGAGTCCATGTGGAACAATGACAATGGCCTTCTACACATCTCGGGGAATTTTAAAAAAAATCTGTTTCAGGTTCATTCAACTTCCTTGTTCGCAGCTTTATCTGCATGAATTGTTTTAGGATAATGTGTAATCGACACGTCTTCAATACTTTACATGTAGTCCTCGACTTATGACCATTCGCTTAATAACAATTTGAATTCGCAATGGCCTCCGATAAAGTCAGTTACAAGCTGAATTGGATGACTGAATCAATGTGACAAACCAAAATGTAAAACTGAAAGTGAATTGATTCAACTCAACCTTATGAATCAGATCACAAACATGAACTGAAGTGGTTCACTTTTCACACGATAAACTGGAGTGAAATCTAAACTGATTACACGCAATACTGATCATGTCTTCCCGTTCAGGCCCCTTTCAGTGTAAAATCTAATAAAATATTAACATCTTTCCTGCAGTTAGTGAAAAAAGGAGAGGGTGTTTTTAATAACTGCTATGGCTATAGTTAGAAGGATACAAATTGTTTTTAACCCAATTTTATCTAAAGAACCCTGCTTTACAGATACCATGATAAAATTTATAGAGCAACAGTTTTAATCACTATTTTCCAAATTGTGCAGGCTGTTAATGATTGAAGGAACAAGCAAGAAACGTAAATAAAAGATCTACCCAAATCTCACTGGATTTCAAGTGGGAGCCCAAATTTATTCTAAGATCAGAACTGGTGCTAGACTAGGAGGTGGGGGTTAGGATCAAGTCCAAACTCAGTCCTGGAACCTCACTGGGTGACTTTCCTTTCCTTTCCTTCTTTCCTTTCCTTTCCGTCTTTCCTTTCTCTTTTCCTTTATTTTCTTTTCCTTCTTTCTTTCCTTTCCTTCCTTTCCCTTCCCTACCCTTACTCTTACCCTTTCCCTCCTTCCTTCCTTCCTCCCTCCTTCCCGCAGTCAATGGCTGGGGAAAAAACTACTTTACTAAATCAGGTCCTCTTACCGCCCACCCTCACAAAAGTTTCGGAATTGCAAGTTATGAATGCTTTCAACATTTTCAGAAACGCTTCTCTTGTTTCTGAAGCTATAATCTAACTGTCCATTTTCTATAGGCTGACGTGCTCTGAAGTCCAATTTCACTGCTTTTACCTCGCAGGCTCCGCTTGTTCGCAGATCCCTACGTTTCTTTTATTGCAAAGCCTGTCATCACTCTCTATAGAACTACGCTTCTTTTCTAAAGAGTTCAAGCTATCTTTGATTTTATTTAGTTTTTTAGTTTCTGTGTTCTATTTCTCACTTTGGGGTTTTGTTTTGTTGTTTTTTTTCCGCCTTTTCTGCTTGTGCCTTTCTGGCTGGACTTCTGGACTCTCCTGTTCCAAAGATTGGCTCCAGCTGAAGGAAAAAAGAAATGCTTCTCACAATCCAATTTTTCCAGCAGCAGTTTCCTTTCCCACTGAGTCTTTCTCAGCATTGCTTTGGCAGTATTTATTCTGTCTATCCTTTAGTTTTACTCCTGACTTTGGGCTCTGTTAATTCTATTTTTTCTACTCTCCCCCGAACCTGTCAACCCAAGATTGCTGCTTGATTGACAGCTGCAGTTTGATTGACAGCTGTGTCAACCTGAAGACAGGAGAGGGCTGAGAAGGGATGGGAAGGAAGGAGCACTGGTGTGTATAGGCTGCTCGGGCAGTCTCTCCTTCCACACTACCAAACAAGGTTGTTGTGATTGAAGAAGACAAGCATTGATGGAAAAATTGCTACATATATATCCTGTCCAGTTTGAGAAAAATTAGAATACAAATCTAGTGAACAAATAAATATTATTTCATCAGACTTGGGCTGATATATATAATTATATATATATAATTATATATATATATAAAATATACATAATTATAGATAGATAGATATATAATTAGATAAATAATTATTTTAACTTTGGAGATCTTTGACTGCCATCTAGTGGCACCATCGCTGACAAGCACCCAAGCCACAATTTATGTTTCTATTTTTACAACTGTCTTTAAAATACCGTACACTGTTTTTCACTTGGTTTTCCACCTCAGTACACTTTGTGTTAACTGTTCTAGTTAAGCATGATGGATGGCAGGGGTTCATTACCATGGTACAATCTATTTTGGTGTTTCTGAGCAAAATGAAACCTGTGACTGATTTTTTTTCCGCTCCTGCTCGGAGGAGAAGCAATGATGCAGAGCCTCACACTTACCCAACATACAGAGAGGCTTTCTGGCAAATTTCAGCCTCCCACGCCATCCCTTGTATCGACAGCAGCAGCCAGCTGCCCAGATCCTTAAGGCAAATTCTGCTCCAAAGATGAAAATAGCAAAAGTTTCCTATAAGAAAGAAGAAGAAGAGGAAGAAGAAGAAGAAGAAACAACTGCAATAACAAAATTCTGGGAAGAGCATCTCTCTCGATAAAACAAAATGCTTGGACAAAGAAAATCATGTTGGAATCAGAATGATTCACAACCGGATTAATCTAGACGCATTGATTGATTGATCGGTGGGGGCTGTATCCAGCAAAAGTATTAAATATTTGATTTTATCTTGCTTTTATTATTGTGTATTAATAACTCACAGTCGCAGACATACCTAATACTCCTTTCTTGTCCTCTTTTCCCACAACAACAACCCTGTGAGGTGGGATGGGCTGAGAGTGAGCAACTGGCCCAAAGTCACCCAGCCAGTTTTCTTGCTTAAGGCAGGACTAGAACTCAGAGTCTCCTGGCTCCCAGGCCAACACTTTTAACCACGAGGTCAAATTGGTTCTAGAAGAACCCGTGTCGGGAAAGACACCTTTAAAGCAAATTCAGCCATGCGGAGGATTCCCAACATGTCCAGAAGGTATAAGGCATAATTATACCATTGCCCCACCCATTTCTATCACAGTTCAGTGTTCTCTGCTTCGACATCTGTTCCTAACCACAATGACACAAAAAGGAGCAAGAAGTGACTCGCAATGACAGGATGCAAGCTCCACCTTTTTGCATATGTGTCACAACATCACATGCTAGTCCTTAAGGAGCAGT
Organism: Acrochordus granulatus; assembly: GCA_032468055.1. NCBI lineage: Eukaryota > Metazoa > Chordata > Lepidosauria > Squamata > Acrochordidae > Acrochordus > Acrochordus granulatus. The sequence continues at coordinate 139,997 of JANHZU010003347.1, forward strand.
GATGGACTTTTGGTCCCTCGCCCCTCCTTGCCCCTTATAGCAAAGACTTCTGCTAAGATGGCTCATTCCCAGGCTTTGCTCGAGTCTACGAGCTTGCCATGAAAAATAAATCCATTTAGCATTGGAAACTAACATTACAGAAAACTTCTTAAGGTGGAAACATTCTGCCCCACCTCTGGCACATATTCTATTCCAAATTCTAAGAAGTTCACTGGAAGAGTCCCTTCTGACCCCAGCGGAAGTGGTCCAGCCTCAGAAGAGCCCATTTCAAGTTTGGAACCTTCCCAGCAAGACTGGGACGGCCGATGCTGACAATGGAAATCCTTCCAGTAAATTTCCAACAATAGAACAATTCCTGTAATGTTGGATTGACTGATTCTGACCGCAGAGCACTTCCAGTAAAGTTGGGAGTTCACAGTTCTTTATCATCCTCGGCACTAAATTATTCCAATAATGGAGCACTTCTAACAAAAAAATGGAACAAGCTTTCCAGGGTTGGGACATCTTGGTCTTGATACATTTTGTCCACTTCTGTTGGGAATTAAGACAACTCCCTTACATCAAAAAAGATCATTTGTACCCTAAACCCAGGATTGTCTATTCTAATGCAATATCTTGCCAAGGTCGCGAACAGAGGTCAACATCTGATGTTATTAACTGGAGATGATAGTGACTGAAGAGTGGACCTTTGGCAATTACAGCTTGCGCCTACCATGTCTTTTCTTCTTAAAATGTCCACTTAACCCCCAAATTCATTTATAGAGTGGGCTGTCTATTAGATCTCAGTGACATAACCAACCTCTGTTAGATGAGGATGCTTCTTTGGTATCTCTGCATAGCCAATTCTAGGGGCTGCTCGCTCATTCTTGCAAAAATCGACTGATTCTGACCTCAGAGCACTTCCAGTAAAGTTGGGAGTTCACAATTCTTTTATCATCCTTGGCACTAAATACCACCTAGGGCTTGGAAACTCAGAATGATCCATTAAAACAGGGTTTAAGTCAATGAATTCTTGAAGCAGAGAGAAACACTTCTATTATTTTATCATCTAGCTCTTTATAGAGTTGCTCTCCATCCCCAATACTTGATTATAAAATCTTCAACTGAACCCTGGCAAGACTGAGTGGCTTGGGGGCAAAGGGCCTAACGAATCCAGAACGATGCTACCCTTAGTTGTGAATGGGGTGGCACTGCCTGGTGTGCAATCTGGGGGCCCTTCTGATCTTTGAAAAGCAGGTGGTATTGAAAGCCAAGAGTCCCTCTGTGCAACTTCATATTATGCACCAGTTGTGCCTGTTTCTGGACTGGGTGGCTCTGCTCACAGTCACTCATATCCTGGTTACCTCCTAGATAGACTACTGCAACAACCTCTACATGGAGTTGCCCTTGAAGAGTCTCCAGAAAGTTCAGCAGGTGCAAAATGTGGTAGCACAAGCAGTTATGTTTGTCGCTAGAGGGACACATGTTGCACTCTGCTCTGCATTGGTTGCCAGTTTCCTTCCACGTCCAATTCATGCTGGTTTTGACCTTGAAAGCCTTATAGGCATGGGTCAGGTTACCTGAGGGACTGCCTCTTCCCTATTAGATCTACCTGTCCCAGCAGTTCCAGCAGGAGAGGCATGTTGCAGGTCCCATCCATCTGACAGGACCTCGGAGGGGAGGCTTTTCTGCCATCGCACCCACCCTCTGGCACATCATCCACCCTGAGGAGAGGTTTGCTCCAACCCTTCCAACCTTCTGTAAAACTCTCATTTGTCCAGCAACCCTCAGAATTCCCTGGTAATAGAGACCCTGCAAGTTGGTTATACTGTACGTAAACGTGCCTTCAATTGTATTCATCTTCACTGTTTTAATGGATTTGCAAAATGCCTTAATTCTTGGTTTTATTGCATGATTTCCAGAGTTACTTTGGGTGAGATGGGTAGCCGTATAAATTTGACAAATTATAAATAAACTCTGTCCAATTTGCCTTGCAATAACTCTGCAAGAAGCTATTCCTATGCTTACCAAAAGCAACAACCAATATCCAGACGCTTTTTCGTATTCTCCGAAAGTGGTCAGGACAGCTAAAATCAAGCATCCCAAGACTATCAGAAACCTAAATGAAGAGAGAAGAAAGAAAACAAAATGTTGTCAGTTATTCTTTCTAGGAGCAGTTCTCTAAAAGGGTTGGGGCAGAAGAGGAGAGAAACTTTATCCTGAGTGCGAGGCTGTCACAAGCCAAGGATCCGACCGTGCCCCAAGAAATACAGGTAGTCCTCAAGTTACGACCGTTTGCTTACTGACAGTTCGAAACTATGACAGTGCTGAGAAAAGTGACTTATGACTGGTCATTGCATTTATGACCGTCACGGCATCCCCATAGTCACGTGATCACGATCCAGGCACTTGGCAACTGACTCGCATTTGTGACGGTTGCTGTGTCCTGGAGGGTCAACGAGCACCATTTGTGACTTTCCCAGCCCACTTCTGACAAGCAGAGTCAACAACGGGGGAAGCCAGAGGGAAGGTCGCAAAGCACAATCACATAACATCTTGCTCAGCGACCAAAGCAAAAAAAATCAGGTGCAGTTACATGATGCTGTGCTTAATGACCTAAGTCACTTTTAATGACCGTGCCACTTAAGGATGGATTTTTTTACCCAAATTTTGATCTTAAGTCAAGGACTACCTTTAGGTCACTTCGCCTCTTTTAATTGGTCACAACCGTGGAACTTGCAGGCTGTGGGAAGACGCGGATTTTATTAGTTAGGAGCAACTGCTAGAATTTTCAGTCGTGTGAGAAAGAGAGAGGGACACAATACGAAGCCACAAGACTGAAGCGTTTGCTCTTCTCATTTCGCACAAGGGATCGTGTTAGAGTGAAGTAGTTCACTTCAGCCACAGGGAGGCAGCCAACACCCGTGTTCGGAACAAATGAATTAGCCACTGGGTTCTGTCCGAGACCGCCCCAAGTTATTTATTTTAAATGGGATCAGAGTACCCCTGCATAAAATCCTTGTTTATCGTGTTTAGTTCCACCTTTAAATGCCTTTAAATTGAGTGTGGCCTCAGCCAAATCAAGTTTTCTAAGTCACCAGCTCTTAGAGGTCACAAAGGTGGATTCCAGAAATCACTTTAATCTGTGCTTTCTCTCTCTCACACACACCCATTTTGTGCACTGAATTATTCTCCTCCTTTCCAAACATCGAGGAGAAACCTTATTACAGGGCAGCGCCTGGGTCTCGAACTCGGGCTGCCGACGTTCTGGCTGACAAGCCCCACCGTGCCCTCCGCAAACTTCTCTAACCCAGACTTTATCCAGCCTCGGATACGTATGAGTGCCTTTCATGACCTTGCCTGGGGCAGCCTCTGACCTTGACCCTTCGCTCCCAAGCAGAGACACAACTTAAGCTCCCTACATAGGTACTCTTGCCCTTCAGTCAGGATCCACGTAACCTGCAGTCAGAAGAGAAGAGAACATGTGTAGCTCAGGGTTGAACTGTGGGGTTTCTTCGTGCTCTCTGAGTCTGGCTGCCTTCCTGCAGATGTTTCATTGCCGAACTAGATAACATCATCAGTGCTAGTAAGACCGTCACTGCAGTCTCACAGTGCAGTTGCGCTCAGGTCTTTTTAATGATAAAATGCTCAGCCAGAGAGAAGTCTCTGAAAGAGTCCCGCAAAGGGGCAGAGACCGAGTCTTCACCCCTGGAAGGACAGAAAGAGCCCCTTAATGCCCACTTCTGGGAGAACAAGACTTCTGATTTGGGGCAGAAATATTGGCCTTCTCCTTCCTTGGCTTTCTTCTTGATTGCAGAAGTTTTACACAAGCAATTAAATCATACTGTAGGAGCATAAAGTTGGAAGAGACCTAAGAGAGATCATGTCCAACCTCCTGCGTACTGCAGAATTCACCCCATGGTCTTGACTAGATGGCCATCCAGCTGTTGAAAGCCTCCAATGAAATGGAAAAACCTCCCTATGCGGTCACTTATTCCACTGATTGACCCCTCCTCCTGTCAAAAAAGTCTTCCTAATGTCTAATCTGCGACTATATCCTTGACATTTCATCCCATTACTTCTAGTCTTACTCGCTGGAGTAGGTGAGAATAAATCCGAAACCTCTACAATGTGACAACTTGTCAGATATTCGAAGGAACTGAATTTTTTTTAAAATATCTAAAATAACCAGTTTCTATCCTTTGAGGCTCCTGTTCCTATTATACTAAGAGGGACCATGTTGACATCGGACTTTTGAACAAAGCGCCACACTTTATGAAAATAGCCTGTAACAGGCCCTAAGTTGGTCAAGTTATTTTAATTGTCAGATTTATATCCTGCCCATTTTTCCAGGAGCTAATCTGGGGCTCTCCCTTTGTTTTATCCCCACAACAGCAACCTTGTCATGCAGGTTTTGACAGAGGGAGCATCAAAAAACCACCTAATGAACTTCCACAGAAGAGGGTAAACTTTTTACTGCATATAAACAGAGAGCAAACCTCACTCCCTTCTAGCACTGATTATGTTAACTAAATAAACCTCATTCTAGCACTGATTATGTTACCTAGTTGGTTAACAAAACGTTGGCAAGGAAACAACCACGCTCAGAGAGCACCAAGGACTCCACAGTCTTCTCACTTAAGTACTGGCCCCTTACAAAACTGTTGTTACTTTGCTTGATTCATTCAGGAAGTCAAAATGACATACACAGCACACATCCCTACTTTTTCCCACAACAGTTGTGTGAGACGGTTGGACTGACAGAGAATGACTAGTCAAACATCAGAGAGCTTTCGTAGCTGAGAACAGTCGAGCATGTGAGTCTCACCAATTCAGTCCAACACCATCATCCCAATCCCACGCCGGTTTGCACATGTGTGACTATTTACACTCTCACAAAGGAAGATGTACCGGCTCCACTGGAGCCACGAAAGAGGCAACAGGAGGATAAATGTGACTCAAAGAAGCCGACCCAAGACTTACGGATTAGTCCCTTTTCCAATTTACAGCTTTCCCATATGTCTATGGATGATTCTTCGCTTTTTTAAATCGGAATTATGAGCTGGGGATGAAAAGCAGATGATTCACACCTCGAAGGTGCATTTGCATCAGCCACGCATCGGTCTTCGTGTCGTCAGAACTTTAATTTATCCTTGCACATTGTAACAGGGGACTTGCTGCACTTAGACAAAAGAAGTCTTTTATTGTATTTTTCCGTAAGCGATTAATCAGCAGCACAGAAAGCAGGACAGCCCATCTATACATAGCGCTGCATTTTGCAGGAAGCCGGAATGGAAGCCTTCAGCAGAAAAAGCTGTCAGCATTTTCCAGAAAAAGCTCTCCTTGGTTTGTTGAAATATTGAACTGGACTGAGCAGCAATGATTTTCAGCAGAATATTGATTGATTGATCAATCGATCACATTTCTATGCCGCCAATTTCTGAAGACTCTTGGTGGCTT